>JAVDBV010037467.1:0-17796 GCA_032619315.1 Piper longum
CCACGTGGCACGATCTGGACGGTCGGCAGCTCGTGGACTAGTGGGGCCCACATATGGATATACGTACTATAGATATGGCGGCTAGTTCGGATCGAGACCGTCCGAAATCAAAACTGACTCGAGTCCTCAAATTGACTCTATCGGAGGGAATCAAAGTAATAAGGCTAAATGAGCCTCAAATACTGAACTCAATCAAACTGGGCCCACAGGGGTATAAATCGAGTGATTTAAAATTCCTATGATACATGCAAATGATGTACCCATAAAATCCCAAACGGATACTAAACGCCGCAACGGCCTAAATCTAGGCCTAAAATCCTGTCTAATACATACAAACAAATCCGTATACCTTAGTATACACTGATAACTCGTAATCTTATAATTTGCATGTCGGGCATACTCAGCCTCCATAACATGTTCATACGGTCATTTAGGCCTATACTCATAATCTGAAACTAATTTGGCTCGATCTCGCTCAAACCAACTCGATACTGACCCAAATAGGGAAAATTTAAATCGGGTAAAACCCTAATCCAAAAATGGGGTTTTACACAACTAATGCCTTAATTTTTGTTTTGTTACTCTTGACTAGATTTTGTAGTAATTTACTTGATTTAGTCTTTTCCAAAGTAATTTGTTTGACATTATTGACTAGTATAGTGTCCAATGTCCATTTTAAGAAATAATAGTAATTATTGATTTTAAAGATATTTTAAATTAAGCACATTTTTCGAAAAGTTTAAAACCTTTTATTTATAAAATCTACTTCCCATACACATGGACTTTATTATAGAGCATTCTCTAAAAAATGTTTAAGTGAGGAATATAATTTATATAAATTATGTGAGGTATAATTTATTTTATTTCTTTTAACTAACGTACGAGTTTCTTTTTATGCAGGGCACTGGGGGCATCACAATTATAAGGACAGGTCAGGGACTTGTCATTGGAATCTACGAATAGCCTGTGACAAGATTGGGGATAACCTTTTTGAGCAGGGCATGTAGCCACTATACAGTGATTTTATATTTGAAAATGTTTGTTCCCCTGACAATCAATTATATCATGAAAAGGATTGATAAATGAAACTGTCTTATGTTTGAAAATAACCACTTCAGGACTCTTCATGTTTGAACTTTGAAATTTTGTGGTGAACTCCCATCTTATCTTGCTACTTTCATCATTCAACTTTCGAAAACTGATATTTTAATCTAATCAGATTTCACATTAATTTCAGTGATTGCAACCATTTTATTATTACTAGCAAATATCACTAATTTTAAGTATATTTGGTATTAAAATTCTTTTGTTAAAAATGCATCAACTAGCGAATTATTTTACTTCAAGTGATTTAAATTATAAGATCAATACTTATTGGGCTAATAGCTGGTATGCCATTTTTAAGAGGTGGTTTACCTCATTAATTTATAATTTGGTTATTTCATTGTATATAAAACAAGAACATATGATGTTCTTAATAATGGGTTAGAGTAGAATAGGTGTAAGTTATGCCATATGGTGTGAAAAGAAATTTTGAAAACAAACAATTTCTAAGATTTGTGGATTGTAACATCCTTCAATATTGGTAGGAATGTAATTATAACTTTTGGGGTTAGACATTTGAAAGAGAATAACTTTGTTCTATCAATTTATATTTAGGTTGGTAATTATAATTGATAGGGCCAACCCAGAACTCTGTATACAATATAGTAGATTGGACTAGATTATTAGCATAGGCTAGGCCATGAACCCAACAAAAATTATATTGAAATTTTTTTAATTGGATTAATTATAAAGTCCAAAAATTATACCCCCAAAAGTCATGCACACTATGTGGTTTATTTGCGGCTTATTGCAGGGTTTGATAAAAATTAAATAAGGGCATTATCAACTATTAAACCTGTTTTTCATTCTCTCAATATCATTGATACTTTATCTCTATTCATAAATACTAAAATCTTTTAATTTCCAAAACCTACACTATTGAAGTTCATGATAATATTTTACATGTTGGGGTCCGAAGTTGTTAATTTGACATATCATGGATAAAATATATTTCAATTATAGTTCTGAGATACTGAGATGATTTTAAACAAAATTGCTTTACCTTTATTGAATTCTTTTTTAAAAAAAAATTAAAGTTACTGTCAACTACAATAGTTGGCATGCTTTGATAAGTCTGCCCTGGCCAAATCTAATAAGAGGGGCTCCGTTTAATTTAGATCTGGCCACGGTAATGGTGCTTAGGCCAAATTTGACCATGGCCATAGCCCATCACCTGCTATTACTTATTATTTTTTAAAAAATAAAATTTCTTTTTTAATTTTTTTTAAAAAATATAATTTTCAGTAAATATAATATATTTAAAATCAATTATTTATAAATAAAAATAATAAAAAATATATTTTATGAAAAATACTTATATAATTTTTATAAATTATTGATTTTGAAAAAAATATACTATTAATTTGAAATTATTTAACTTTTGCACACAAACATTATTATTTTAAGAAATTATTTGTCATATAGTATTATTTTTAACAACTTATTTTACTGAAAATAACTATTTATTTTAAGAGCTTTTTACCAAAAAAATGGAAAAATACTGATTGATTAAGAATAATAATCAGTTTTAAGGTCTTATGATGGGATTTCAGTTTTGGAGAATGTTTAGAACACTTGAACAAAAAAGTTAAACTGAAAAACTAATGATAAGGATCTCGACTTATGAAGAGATACCATACAAAAAAGATTAGCTATTTGCAAATAATGACAAGTATTGGCAAACTTGTTAAACCATACAAGTTTTTAAGATTTGTAATTAGCTGAAACAATAAGTATAATCAAATAAGTAAATAAAGAGTAGATACAAGAGACAATAAGATTGAACTTTTACAAAGGTTTGAAACTCTTATTCCTCTTTTACATTTCACCAAGTTCTTCAGTTCAATAGGTCTTCTATTTTTCACTATAGTCAAAACACTTGTAGAGCATACAAGTTACAAATGACACCACATGTCTTTCTACAAGCTCTCACCTAGGCCCAAAACAATAAGTGACTAATAACTTTGTAAAAGAGTTATTATTTAGTGCATTTTATATTGAGTTTTTATCATGTTTCGAGTAATTATTATATTAATTTATTAGTTTAAAATTTTATTATTTATAATTAATAATACAAGAAAGCATTGTGGTTTTGATGTAAAAAGTACTAATTAATGTTGTTCTATTAAGGTATAAGAGTTTAAAGACGATCCGGAATCAATTCGAGGGTGAAATTGGGCGAGATGGAACTATAGCTACTCTAGCAAAACCGAGAGATATGATTAATAAAAATTTTCGAGCACTGTAGTGATCTGGGTACTGTACCATAGTCAGCTCCACTTGAAATATTTGGCTGGATTATTTATAAATTGAATCAGAGTTTTATCTAAAGGAAGGAACAATTTTTGACAGCTGAGAGATGGTGCGAAAGAGAAAAGAAAGACGAAAAAGTTGGATGAGAAGAAGAAGACGTTTTCCACAAAAGAGTTTTTATTTATCTTAATTTATTTTTCTTTGTAATTAAATAATGTCTTTCTTATCACATATGAATTTCTTTAGTTTATATGAATATTTTATGGAGCAAATTCTTTTCTAGGATTTTTAATGAAACTTAGTGCATGAATTAATAAAAGGTTATAAATTTTTATTTATGTGATTGTATTTTTGAGTCATCTATTCTATTCTGTTTGTTAATGCTATTATTAGATTGGTTATCTATTGATTGATCTAGAGATTTAATCTTGTCTACAAATAGAAAGATTAGATTTGTTATTAAATAAAATAGTCTTTGTTCATATATTTTAGGTGATTTATATATAAGATAGAGATATACTCGTATTTTTTAGGTAACCGTTAAGGGCAGAACTTGAAGTATCATTTTGCATATGCAATTTCACAGTGATAAGTATATGATGTATCTAAGAGATGTCATAAATAATTAATTCCCGTGGTTAATCATTCGAATGTAAAATTCATAGGTAAAAATTATAAGTTTAATTATATAAAACACTAAGTGAAATTGAAAATCCTAGGTTTGTCATCTTGAAGTCAATTTATCATTTAAATATTGCATTCAAGATTAATTTAATCATAATTTATAATTAAATTACTATTAGAACTTGTTACCATTTAAGTATAATTAATTAAATTTGGTAATTGAGAATTTTTATTCTTAATTCCTCGTGGGCCGATATTTTCTTATCACTTTTATTACTTGATTCGGGATGTGCACTTGCGTTATAAATTTCACATTAAGTTTTTGGCACTGTTGCCAGCTAATTAAATTAGAATTTGATTTTATAAAAATTAGTTTGATTGTTTACGTAAATTGTTCTCATCCCTTTCTAAGTTTTTTTTCCTTCCTTATCTAGGTATTGTGGAGTGCATGCAAAGAGAGAGTAGTCAGGATTTAGAGCCATAAAACCTAGAGATTGAGAGAACTTGTTGACGATTACGCAATGAAGCTAGAATTCAATGAGCAATGGAGGCAGGCCAAAGGAATAATAATCTTCCACAGTAGCCAATAATGATGACACTAAAGCTCTAGAAGAGTTTGCATTACCTATGTTAGATGGATTACATTCAAACATTCTCAGACCACCGATTCAAGCAAATAGCTTTGAGTTGAAACGAGTGATGTTCCAAATGCTTCAAATCATGGGACAATTCGTAGGACTAGCGCATGAGTTCATTTAAAATGAATCAAGTGTTTGAGGAAGCTATCCGGCTTCTATTATTTCCATGTTCTTTAGCCTGAAATGCAAGATTATGGTTGAATTCAAAAGCACCTAATTCTATCACCACTTGGGATAAATTAGCTAGATTAATCTTACTTAAATACTTCACACCTTTTAAAATTGTCAAATTTTGTAATGAAATTACTTTTTTGTGCAGATGAAAAATGAATCACTTTATGATGCATGGGAGAGGTTTAAAGATTTATTAAGGAAATGCCCATACCATGGAATTCCCCCATGGGCTCAGATTCAAACATTTTATAATGGACTCCATGAACAAACTAAATCCATTGTTGAAGCTGCTGCCTCTGGATCCCTCATGAGAAAATCATATCGAGAAGTGAATGAATTATTGGAAAAGCTTGCATCGAAATTATCAAATGGGACAGGATAGGGCAATGAGGAAGAAGAGTGGACGTATTCTCAAAGTGGATGCATTGAGTGCTTTATCTGCACAAGTGGTTGCTCTTTCAAACAAAATGCAAGCTTTAAGGATGAATTCTAATGTTAATTCAGTGAACATGATAGCGACTAAGTGCCAGTGGTGCAGTGAGGGACATCCTACTGAGTATTGTGTCAACAACCCTCAATCAGTAAAATTTGTTGGAAGCTATACCAGACAGTAGAATAATCCTTATTCCAACACTTACAATCCAGGTTGGAGGAATCATACGAATTTTTCATGGGGTGGAAACCAAGCTTCAACGTCAAGTCCACAACAACAAGCTCCTCTATGTTTTCAAAAAAATAGAGTTCAACCTCAAGAAAAGAAACAAACTATGGAAGAAATGTTCATGCAATTTATGCAAAGTCAGCAAACATCTATGAGGAATTGGGAAATTTAAATGGGTCAGATGGCTAGTGCATTGAGTAGTAAGTCACAAGGTGGACTCCCTAGTGATACTCAAAATCCTAGGGAAGAGGGTAAAATGGGTAAAGTCATTACATTGAGAAGTGGAAAGGAATTAGATGATCCTCACAATCAAAAGACACCAATTCTCATAGCTACCCCAGAGGCAATTGAGCAAAATAAAGAAAACAAGGATGAATTGGTTGAAGTCCTACCACCTAAAGGTTCAGTTGATCAGCATAGCAAGTACTTTATAGTTCTAAATCCTCAAAGACTACAGAAAAAGAACCAAGACAACAAATTTCAACAATTTTTAGAGGTTTTCAAGAAGCTTTCTATCAATATTCCATTTGCTGAAGCGTTAGAGAAGATGTCGAGCTATGCTAAATTCATGAAGCAAATATTATCTAAGAAGAAAAAATTGGAGGATTTTGAAACAATTGCCCTAAATGAAGAGTGTAGTGTTGTATTACAAAGGAAGCTTCCACCAAAACTCAAAGATCCAAGGTGGTTTACTATTCCTTGTGCTATAGGTCCAAATTTTTGTTGTCAAGCATTATGTGACTTAGGTATGAGCATTAATTTGATGCCTCTTTCTATATACAAAAAGTTAGGTCTGGGGGAATTACAATGTAACACGATTAATCTGCAATTGGTTGACCGTTCCTACATTTTTCCAGAAGGGGTGATTGAAAATATACTTATTAAGGTGGATAAATTTATATTTCCAGCCAATTTTGTGATTGTGGATATGGAGGAAGAGTCAAATGTACCAATTATAGTCAGCATGCCTTTTCTTGTCACAGGGAGGACATTGATTGATGTAGCTGCTAGTGAATTAATATTGAGAGTAGATAATGAAGAAGTGGTCTTTGATGTTTTTATGGCTATGCAATATCCGGAACCAGCAGATGATTATTTTTATATTGATGCGATCCATTCTCCTTCATCAACTATGTTCGAGGAAATGTATTCCATTGACCCATTAGTAACCACATTGGTTTTTGATGTTGATGATTCAGATGATGAGGAAAAATGGGAGTATGTACACCTATTAAATTCTACACAAACAGTTAATCGAGGTCAGAATAAATTTGAATCTTTGAAGTTGCAACCTTGAGTAGCGACAAATAATCAAACCTTCTATTGAAGTCCCACCGACCTTGGAGCTAGAACAAATTCCATCCCATTTGAGGTATGCATTTCGAGGCCCTTTTAACAGTCTACCTATTATTATTTCTTTTGCTTTAACTAATACGTAGAAAGACAAGCAATTGAGAATATTGCAAGAGCATAAGCTGGTTATAGGATGGACTATTGCTAACATTCATTGTAAAGACCATGAAAAAAAAATAAAATAAAATAAAAATAAAATTTCGACTCGGTCGGGGAAGGATCGAACGTTGGAAAATTATTATGATTAATTATGTTATATTTTCTACCCAGTTGATTCTACTCGGTTAAAACCCGCGATTCGAACTAGGGTCTTATAGTTTGAACCTGTCAGTTCGACCGTTATTGTCAGTCGAGCCAAAATTTTATATGATGAGACAACCATTCGTTTTCTCATTGACCGTTCATTTTTATCATTAATCGATTGTTTTCTTAGACAACCATTTGATTTTCTAGGAGGCCACTCATTTTTTTGACACCTATAAATACCACACTTCAGTAATTTGATGAGGGATTCTTCTCACCGTATCTGCCATTCTCATTTTCTCTTGGTTACTCTCCCCTCTTGGCAACGTTCTTACATCTCATCTACATGTCCGGTTCGTATGTCATGAGTTCTATGCATGGGGGTTGGATAATGGACAATGCTGTGGGGGTTCCAGATATCCATACCAGTTTGCCTGCCAAGGCTCAAGTCGTGCATCTCACAGCGTCTGGCCTTGATGTTGGGTTGGCGTACGAGAAGTAGGGAAGCATTCAAGCAGTGTTGCTGGTCAGACATCACGCACCTTGGTCCAAAACAGGATTCACCTTGAATAGCTGCTGTAAAACACAAGCTTTAAGCTCCCCATTTGGATTGCTAGGGAAGGGGAGTGGTTAGGGAAGAATATGATCTGGTTTTGGGTGGAAGAAAAAGATTGTCTGGTTTGGTTTTTGGTGCCAAAGATGAGGTCAGGGGAAGAGAAGAGCGTGGGGAAAAAGGAGAAGCTTATAATCTCAGAATGACATGAGAGCCAATAATCATAGAATGACCTGAGAGCCCGTAATCTCAGAATGACCTGAGAGTTCGAAATCTCAGAATGACCTGAGAGCCCGTAATCTCAGAATGACTTGAGAGTCCGTAATCTCAGAAAGAACTGAGAGACGTAATCTCAGAATGACGTGAAAGCCCATAATCTCAAAATGACCTGAGAGCCCATAATCTCAGAATGACCTGAGAGTTGTAATCTCAAAATGACATGAGAGCCCGTAATCTCAGAATGACCTGAGAGTCGTAATCTTAGAAAAACCTGAGAGCCCATAATCTTAGAATGACCTGAGAACCTGTAGAACTACATTGAGCTTGATCCCCGACTTGGATATCTAGGCCAATCAAGGTTGTTTGATTTCAGCTCATCTAAGGAGGAATAAAAGTATGGTTGGGGGTTCTTTTATAAACTCAGGTTTGGTGAAGGGATAATGAGTGGACTTCTTTTTTTATTATTCTTTTGTGTTATAAATGTGGCTATGGAAAATGGTCCAAGACTATGGGGTGATTAGTTTAATAAGTTAGACTTATTTGCTTTAATAGATATTATGTAGCATTTAAGTAACACCCAGTCTAGTTAGGGTGGGTCGGTTAGTTATATTTTCGAGTAACACCTGGCCAACTAGGCCCACAATATTGTGTAAAATAGCGGGTTGTTATATTCGTAGTATTAGCCCTTCCTTTTGTATGCATAAAATTATTCTTGAAGATGGATTTAAACCCTCAGTGGAACATCAGCGGTGGCTAAATCCAATCATGAAGGACATAGTCAAGAAAGAAATCATCAAATGGCTTGATGTATGTATAATTTTTCCTATTTCTAACAGTGCTTAGGTGAGTCCTGTGCAGCGTGTTCCTAAGAAGGGTGGTATGACTGTGGTGGCAAATAAGAAAAATAAATTAATTCCAACAAGGACAATGACGGGGTGGAGAGTATGCATGGATTACAGAAAACTCAACAAAGCTACCAGAAAAGATCGCTTTCCATTACCATTCATTGGCCAAATGCTAGATAGGCTAGCAGGCGAACAGTTTTACTATTTCCTTGATGGATATTTGGGATACAATCAAATTGCAATCCTCCCAGAAGATCAAGAGAAAACAACCTTCACATGTCCGTACGGTACATTTGCATTTCGCTGGATGCCATTTGGCCTTTCCAATGCTCCAGCCAATTTTCAGCGGTGCATGATGGCAATTTTTTCAGACATGGTGGAACATGGAATGGAGATATTTATGGATGATTTCTCTATTTTTGGTGATACTTATGATAATTATTTACAGGTGCTTGATCGGGTTCTCCACCGTTGTGAAGATACCAATTTGGTTCTCAATTAGGAGAAATGTCATTTCATGGTAAAAGAGGGAAATGTTTTGGGTCTTAAAGTATCTAGCAAGGGCTTGGAAGTTGATAGAGTAAAGATTGAAATAATTGAGAAGCTGCCCATCCCAACATCAATTAAAGGAGTTAGAAGTTTTCTTGGGCATGCAGGTTTTTATTGTCGTTTCATTAAAGATTTTTCTAAAATTGCTAAGCCACTTTCTAATTTGCTAGAAAAATATGTTGCATTTGATATAAATGATGAGTGTTTAAAAGCTTTTGAAATCTTAAAATCTTGATTAATTTCTTCTCCCATACTTGCTTGCCTTGATTGGAATATACCATTTGAGTTAATGTATGATGCTAGTGATTATGCAGTTGGTGTTGTTTTGGGGCAATGAAAAGATAAAATTTTTCACACAATTTTTTATGCAATCAAGACAATCAGGAAAGCTCAATTCAATTACACTTCCATTGAGAAAGAATTGTTAGTTGTTGTGTGTACCTTTGTGAAATTTAGATCGTATCTCATTTGTACTAATGTAATTGTTTACACGGATCATGCAGCTCTTAAGTATTTATTTGAGAAAAAAGATTCCAAACCAAGGTTAATTCAATGGGTGCTCCTATTACAAGAGTTTGATTTGGTAATCAAAGACCGAAAAAGCTCCGAAAATAAAGAAGTTGATCATCTTTCTCGACTTGAGAAAGCAAGTTTAGATGACCTAGTACTTTGGATTAATGACTATTTTTCAGATGAGCAACTTTTAAAGGTGTCACATTCTCCTATTCTCTGGTTGGTGGATTATATAAATTTTCTTTCTTGGTAGGTACTTCCTCCCAATTTGACATCTCATCAAAAGAAGTGGTTTCTCCATGATGTGCGTGCTTATTTATGGGATAAACCTTTCTTGTTCAAACGCTGTAGTGACCAAGTTATTCGAAGGTGTGTGCCAAAAGAAGAGATAGATAGCATTATCCATCATTGTCACTCTTCCAATTATGGTGGTCATTTTGGTGTAGCACGAACTGTGATGAAAATTCTTCAATCTGGATTTTATTGGCCTACTTTATTTAAAGACTCACTTCTTTTTGTTTCGCAGTGTCATCGTTGTTAAAGTGTTGGAAATATCTCACGCCGTCAAGAAATGTCACTTACTAACATTTTAGAAGTAGAACTTTTTGATGTCTAGGGAATTGATTTTATGGGATTGTTTATACCTTCTCACCAAAATCTATATATCCTAGTAGCAATCGATTATGTATCAAAGTGGGTGGAAGTAGCTGTTTTCCCAACTAATAATGCTAATGTGGTGTTGAAATTCTTGAAAATGAATATTTTTACTTGTTTTGGTACTCTTAAAGCTATTATTAGTGATGAAAGTACATATTTTTGTAACCATCAATTTGATATTTTGTTGCAAAAATATGAGATCAAGCATAAAATAGCCACAACTTATCACCCCTAGACAAGTGGACAAGTTGAGATTTCTAATAGGGAAATTAAAAGAATTTTGGAAAAAACGGTTTGCCCGTCCCGAAAGGATTGGTCTACACATTTGAATGATGCTTTATAGGCTTATAAGACGGCTTTTAAAACGCCACTTAGAATGTTTCGTACCGGTTGATTTTTGGAAAAGCTTGTCATCTATGAGTAGAGCTCGAACACAAGGCATACTAGTGGGCTATTAAAAAGTTAAATTTTGATATGAAGGTTTGTGGAGAAAAAAGACTACTTCAACTAAATGAGCTAGATGAGTTATGAATGAAGGCTTATGAAAGTGCTAAATTGTATAAGGAAAAGACAAAGAAGTGGCATGATCAGAATATTTCCTGACATACTTTTTAACCCAGACAATAGGTATTATTATTGAACTCAACGTTGAAATTATTTCCAGCAAAATTGAAATCACGATGGTCTAGCCCTTTCATCATCCGACAAGTATTTCCCTATCGAGCTGTGGAAATTTATAAAGTAGGTACAGGTACAAGTTTTAAAGTCAATGGGCAGAGACTTAAACCTTATTTTGGAGGTAATGTTCCAGTAGACCAAACCTCTACCACTTTTTCTCCATAATAGGTATGTTGGAACAGTCGGGCTAATGACTATAAAATTAGCGCTTCATGGGAGGCAACCCATGTTTTGGTTTATTTTTCGTACGATAGGTTATTTAGTTTTTAATTAGGGAGTTTCTAGTTTTATTTTGGTTTGTGTTTTATCCCTTCAGATTATTTGGAAATTATTTTGCTTTGTTATTTTCAGTTTATTTTTTTTTAGCATTGGGACAATGCATTGTTTAAGTTTGGGGGGGAGTTTATTTTACTTATTCATTTGTTCGATGATAGAAGTGTGCGTTATTTTCTTTGTTTGATAATATAATATGAAAAAATTCTATGGGTATCTATATTGTGAGTTGAGTTATGAATATTTTTACCGATATTATTTTTATGTAACTCCCAACTTTGATTTTAATGATGCTTAGATGATGTATATGTTATTATTAATACAATTGAAGAAAGTGATCTACAATTCTAGTAAAGATTTTCTTGAGGTGAAATCATAGGTAACTTATCATGATAGAAATGATTTTGGTAAGTTTGTTAGGTCCTTTCTAGCAATCCTTATTTATCCTTGTTTAAGCCAATTTTGAGCCTTAAAGTTAACTTTTTGGCTTGTGTCCTATAATAATAATAAACTTAGACTTATTTCATTTTATTCATATTTCTTTATTATTTGTCCTAACCTAACCTTAGTGATTGACTTTTTCCAATGTTGGAATGAATTTTTTTCTAAATGAGAATGATATTTTTGGGGTTGGAGTTTATTTGAAAAAAAAAATTTATGAAGTGATGAAATGATGAGAAAAAAAGGAAAAGAAAAAAGAAAAAATTTTCTTGAAAAAAAAATTCCTGATTATTTTATCAATTATGTATGTCTTTGTAAACAGAATGTGGATGGATGAAATTGTTGGTGACAAAGAGTTTAATTAATTTGTTTCAAGCTTGGAAAGAGTCTTGAGGTAGGGTTTATTGTTTGTGACCTTGATATCATTTTTAGCATTTATCCTAGCCCCATTACAACCTATAAAATCTTATTGATCTTGATTAGTAAGTTTCTTATATTAGTGGAGAGAAAATTAATACTTGAACTTATGGAGAATTTGGTTTCATTGTATTAGATGATGGTATAAGTTGATTATAAACTCATTTGAGAGATAAGTTTGGGAGTTTTATTTTCTTTTCATATTGGGAAATATGTTTTTATCTTTATTTTGCAATTGGATATCTTGTAAATTTTATAATATTATTATTTGATTTCAAAGACTAATATGTGTATACAAATGAGGAGTTATAAATTGATTTGTTGGTTGGGTTGTGTGTATTGGAGAAGTGAGTTGTCTAGTTTAGGTTTTTCTGAGGACTAGCAAATATTTAAGTTTGGGGGTGTGATAACTCTGTAAAAGATTTATTATTTAGTACATTTTATATAGAGTTTTTATCATGTTTCGAGTAATTATTTTGTTAATTTTATTAGTTTAAGAGTTTATTATTTATAATTAATAATACAAGAAAGCATTCTGGTTTTGTATAAAAAGTGTTAATTAATGTTGTTCTATTAAGGTATAAGACTTTAGAGACGATCCGGAATCAATTTGGGGCGAAATCGGAAGAGATGGAACTATAGCTACTGTAGCAATACCGGGAGATTTGATTAATAAAAGTTTTCGAGCACTGTAGCGACTAGGTACTGTAGCAATCCAGGTACTATAGCATGGTGGGCCCCACTTGAAATATTTGGCTGGGTTGTTTATAAACTGAATCAGGGTTTTATCGAAAGAAAGGAACAACAACTCTTGGCGCGAAAGAGAGAAGGAAGATGAAGAAGTTGGATAAGAAGAAGAAGACGCTTTCCACAAAAGAGTTTTTCTTTATCTAGATTTATTTTTCTTTGTAATTAAATGATGTCTTTCTTATTGCATATGAATTTCTTGAGTTTATTTGAATATTTTATGAAGTAAATTATTTTCTAGGATATTAAATGAATCTTAGTGCATGGATTAATGAAGGTTATTAATTTTTTTTATGTGATTGCGTTTTAAAAGCATATATTCTATTTTGTTCGTTAATGATATTATTAGACTAGCCATCTATTAATTTATCTAGAAATTTAATTTTGTCTAAAGATAAAAAAATTAGATTTGTTATTAAATAAATTAGCTTTGTTCATCAATTTTAGGTGATTTATATAGAGATATAGAAGTTTAGGGTAAGTGATAAGCTTATGATGAATATGAGAGATATTATAAATAATTAATTCCAATAATTAATAATTCGAATGTACAATTCATAGGTAAAAATTATAACTTTAATCATATAGAGCACTAAGTGAAATTGAAAACACTAGGTTTGTAGTCTTGAAGTCAATTTATCATTTAAATATTATATTATAGATTAATTTAGTTATAATTTATAATTAAATCACTATTAGAACTTGTTTCCATTTAAGTATAATTAATTAAATTAGTTTTGGTAATTTAGAATTTATATTACTAATTCATCGTGGGACGATACTTTATTATCACTTTTATTACTTGATTCGACACATGCACTTGCATTATAAATTTCACATTAGTGACACGCTGGTCCCTTCTAAACTCACATCCACGTCTTGCAGCCACCACCAGCACAACACTAGACCACCCACCCAAAGATGCTAGCACCACTCCAAACTAATGGAGCGCACACACGGATACTAGTACAAGCACTCACTACACCCACCAATCATAGCCCAATTGGTTTTCACACTTCCCTTGCACAATATCAATCCGATCTTGCTTACAACAAGTTACACTCAATAGATTATAAATGGTACACAATTAAATTTCTAATTTCCTTTTGTCGAGGTTGATAGTTGGTGAAGTTCTCTAAAACTTTCTCCCACTATAGCACACCTCTTCCAAAACTCTAAGTCCAAAGAACTTGAGAGCAAGTTCTTTCCACTTTTAGCACATAAGTTTTCACTTAAAACCTTAGCCAAAAACTTACCTTCAACAAGTCTTCAACTTATATATAGGCCTCCAAACTCCAAATCAAATTTTTTCAAATTCAAATTTAAGCTCTGCTCATTTAATAAACTTCTCCAAATTTCCAAAGCAGTCTTTAATGAAGTGGTTGAGATTATGGAACTTTTGGAACCTTTTGTGAAGTCCTAACTGTAGGGCTGCTAATTGAGCAATCCAGCTCGTAAGCATTTGGCGTTCGACTTAACTCGACTCGACTCGAAATTAGTCATTTAATTGCTCGAGCTCGAACTTGAATCCTACAAGTCGAGTTTGAGCAAGGTAGTGTTTGACTCAACTCGACTCGGTTATAACTCAAAATCAACTTGTAGCTCGACTCGAATTTGACTCGATAATATAATATAATAATATACATAGTATCACTTACTTATTCAAAACACATTTAAATTCATAAATAAATCTTATTATTGACTATTAATATACATTCTAAAAAATAAGTTTAGTATAATAAAAAAATGAATGAGTCTGCTACCTAAAGAAAATCACTGCCATAACAATTTATTTGTTTATCATGGTTTAATTACCTAAAATTGTAAGGGTAACAAATTATGTATGATATGACTTATATAAGAGATGAATCACCAAAAATATGGACAAGATAGTCAAAAGATCTATAGAACTCGTTACGAGGATAAAAGTACATATATAAAAATATCATACCTATAATCGAGTTCCTACATGATCTAACATCCATCAATAAGCCCATGGGCCTAACCTAATGGGCCTGAAGTAATACATTTTAGACCAACAAGCCCATATAAACCTATTAGATCGATCATCTCCTCCAATCTCCACCTTCTCCTGCCGGTGCCCTGGCCCGTCGTTCAGCCACCCTTATCTCCGGAGATTGCTATTGCCGAATATGGACAGGGAATGGGGGTTGAAGTCTGGGAATGGTGGCCCTGCATTGGCAAAAAACAAGCCTGGGGATTAAAGCCTGGGACAGGAGGGAGAGGCTGTGATGGCTGGCCATAGAGATGATTGACCTAGCCATGGACCCTTACTTCATGAGGAACCACCTGGGTAGCTATGAGTTCAAGCTCTGCCTCACCCTTCACAACAACGAGGGCAACTACCTCACCCACACCCAGGGGAAGCGCCATGAGACCAACCTCAGCAAGCATGTCGCTCGGGAGGTGAAGGATGGGCCGGCATAGCCCTAACCGTACAAGATCAAGGTTTCTGTCCACAAGGTTGGTTCATATGCTTAGGTACAATGTTTTCCATGGAGTGGAAATTTCTGTTCATTATATAATTATTGAAAAATTCATGGGAGATCAATGGTCAACCATGGATGTAACACCCCAAATCCGGTTTACACACGGGAACTGAACCAAAATGTCACTGGTCCCAGTTAGGTTGGCTAACCTGAACCCACCCCTGTAGATCTACTCTCTGCATCTTGAGATGGAAGATGTCTATCGCTATGAATGGATGGATGCACAAAAATAAACCTAGCATGTTATTATATAAATGACATGAAAACCAATTTACACACCAACAACAATTGCAATAAAATTATTAAAAATTTTTTTAAAAAATAATGTATACGCACTATATTTTTCACCAACACATTTAATTCTATCACATCAAAATATTCATGACATTTGGGTCTTGACCCACTTGTTCATTCTATTCACATTCACTTTTATCATTCGACTTTCACATTAATATCTATTTCAAATCATAATATCACTATCTATTTTTATTTACCACAATCTTCATCATAAGTATTTCATTGTTCATAATAACATAAAACAATTAAAATAGTCCAAACAAATATTCGGTCAGCGCGTGCGCATGCGTGCAAGAGACATTACGGCTCCTCCGTCCAAGGTAGCTCATCTTACTCATGGTCATTACCAACATATTATAAAAACACGTCAATAATGAGAGTTAGTGGTCAAAAAATATAACTACATAAAAAACTGTCCAATGAAGGCTAACTTTTATTTTGAAAATAATATTTTTATACTTCTCATGAACACTCTTAAGGGCATCTACTAAGGAGCCATTAGGCTTTAGACCCAGTAGCATACTAAACTGACTGATCTTCTACTGTTGATGCCTCTCTCTGATCCCTTGTGACATGTATATCCTAAGCCCTCTTTATATATCCGTTTGACTGGTGCATGTGGTTGTCGGCTTTCATTGACACATATGGTTGTCGGATTTTTTAGCTTACTGAAGGGATTTATATAATAGATCTGAAGGCAAATTGGGGTGGATCTTATTTTATAAAACATACTCAGGGATCTCATTATCGAGGGTTATTAATCATGAAGATCGATTGATTAAATGACTCGGGTTAAGTGGGATTCAATAAAATGCCACTTAACTTGTCCTGTAAGTAATAAAATAATACATAATAAAGTAGAGCGTAAAACAAGAAATAAGTCCAAACGGACTCGGCAGAAGCTCCAATCGTATCCACATGCCTAGGTGACGAACTCCTACTTTGTACCGACACATCAAGACTAAATACTAACAAACATGAATGATACACTCCTCATCAATCCAAGACAACATCTATTACGTGCATTTAAATTCAAACTCTAATTCATTATTATCATCTATTAACATGTAATTTAATTTTAAGTCAACACCTATTTATAATCACACCAAAATCATTAAACAATCAAATAAAATCGGATAAATTTCTATACCTAATTATTAGTCACGTAGTGACAGCGACAAGATTGTAGCTGGCTCGAGTTTGGATCGTGGGGGAAAGGGAAGGGAGAAAAAGAAGAAGGAAGTTGGTGAGGTTGATGGTGGTGTGTGGATGATGAAAGTGGCAGAGGTGTGGAATAAATAGATGTCAAGCATGAAGAAAACGAGTGGTCGATGAGAAAAATGAATGGTCAATGAGAAAAGATAAATGGTCATCTCGTAATTAAAACTTGACTCGACTCTGACTTCAGACACATAATACGAAATAGTATTAATTCTAAAAATTCAAAAACACGGAAAAATCTCATATAACATTATACACATTACTACATTACAATGACATGCTCTATAACTAATAACCCACCCAAACTGCTCGTAATGCGTCCTAATGCGTTATTCGGCCTAAAAATAATTCTACTCTAACACCCCAATTTTGGTTCACTTAAGATCCGGATCAGAAATGTTACGATCGAGTCGATACATGTTTAATACTATTATTCAGTGAGACTCGATCTATAAAATAGATCAAAATAACCCTCTTGGTGTCATGAGAATGGAAGACATTGTTAAATAAACAACAAAATACATCAAATATAAATAAATGCAAGAAAGAAAATCTTATGTTGAGCTCCAGTGTGTGTAGCATTTATCTATCCTTCCGCTGAAGTCGATACAGGATTTGCGAGACCTACATATATTATAAGAAAACCGTCAGTAACGAATGTTACTGGTCCGAAAAATAACTAATACAATCTGGCAAATGGGTATTCCATTTACCCACAAAAACATATGAAACTTTAAAAATGCCTCACACCGGGCAGCAAGCAAACATACTTAAACAAATGCCGGCTCGCATGCACGACTCATAATCATAATCATACATACATACA
>JAVDBV010037794.1:384-11244 GCA_032619315.1 Piper longum
CTGTGGCGGCGCCGGTGGTCATGATGGGTACGACTCGAAAGCCGGCCGCGAGGTGGTCATGGGGGCGCAAGTACGGTGGCCGGGGGCGAGGCGGAGACTCGCCGGCGGCGGGTCGAACTGGTGACGGCGGTAAAGGTGGAAATAGTGAAAATAGGAGAAAATCAAAAAAATATATATGGGAAGCTAGGGTTGAGTGAACGGCTCCGATCATGCCACATGGCACGATCTGGACACTCGACAGCTCGTGGACTAGTGGGGCCGACATATGGGTACACGCACTATAGATATGGCGGCAAGTTCTGATCGAGGCCATCCGAACTCGAAACTGACTCGAGTCCTGAAATTGACTCTATAGGAGAGAATCGAAGTAATAAGGCTAAATGGGCCTCGAACACTGAACTCAATCAAACTGGGCCCACAGGGGCATAAATCAAGTGAGCTAAAATTCCTATGATGCATGCAAATGATATACCCATAAAATCCCAAACGGATACTAAACGCCGCAACGGCCTAAATCTAGGCCTAAAATCCTTTCTAACACATACAAACAAATCCGTATACCTGAGCATACACTGATAACTCGTAATCTTATTATCTGCATGTCTGGCATAATCGGCCACTATAACATGCTCATACGGCCATCTAGACCCATACTTATAATCTGAAACTAGTTTGGCTCGATCTCGGTCAAACCAACTCGATACTGACCCAAATAGGGCAAAACTCAAATTGGGCAAAACCCTAACCCAAAAATGTGGTTTTACAACACCTGGCCAGCTAGGCGCAAACTATTGTGAAAAATGGTGGGTCGTTACAATATGAATCTCTACCCAAACCTATATAAATGTATTTCTCACATTTTCAGTAAGAGATGGAGTGAGTGAAATTCGACAACCATGCTATGCAAGTAGACACGTATCTGTCAAAACCGGAAATACAGACAACCCTGCTATGGAAGCTGGCCCGTGCCAATCGAAGCAAGAAATGTCGACAAATTGATTCGGGCTTTGGATTGGTGTATGGGCCATTCCTGTAAAACCCATAATTCGAGTTACGATTTTATAGTCCTTAGCCGATCGTTTTAGACGTCGGGTCGAGTCGAGTACGTATCAGAACACGTGCGTGGAGCCAATGCCGGTCGCATGTATGAGCCATGAGGGGTCATGTGTACCCAAGTATATAATGATAACATCATGAATACAACAGAAAAGAATGAGTTATCAAAATCTATGAGAGCATGCAGTACAGTTTTTATTATTATGCATCTTGATCGTAAAATAGTTTAGGCCGTTTACTGCATTAGGACGCATTACGGGTAGTTTGGATGGGTTGATAACTATAGAGCATGTCATTTTGAAATTTTGATGTTTATTTTATTTTCTGGGATTTTTCTCGATTTTTTTAGATTTTATTACAAGTTAAAAATTATTCTGACTTCATTTAGACTTGAGTCAAGTTTTATTTACGAGTATGCCACCAGTTCATTTCAAACCCCGACGCTACCAGCCGAGGAAGCCATGCCTTGCGCCGCGCTTGCTCTGTCGATTCAGCCAATCGCGGCGCCGATTAAGCCACCTGGCCATCGATTGTTGCCGCCGAGGCTCTGCCACGACTGGGGCTTGCCTTCCCAACGAACCGTGGCCACGGTCCGGCGGTTGCGGCGCTGTATCGCCACGCCTAGGATGTCCCCCATGTCAGGTCATGCCGCCGATCCTGCCATCGACGACCATCGTCACCGCGATCAGGTGGTCGCCTTGACGTCACCAGCCCCCCCTCGACCAGCCTTGGCCGGAATCGAGCCCATCGCCGCCTTGGCCAGCCGGATCTACCCACTGCAGCTGCCACTGTAAAACCCCATTTTTTGGTAAGGGTTTTACCCAATTTAAGTTTTCCCTATTTGGGTCAGTATCGAGTTGGTTCGAGTGAGATCGGGCCAAACTAGTTTTAGATTATGAGTATAGGCCAAGATGGCAATATGAGCATGTTATATTGGCTGATTATGCCAGACGTGTAGATAATAAGATCACGAGTTATGAGTGCATACTTAGGTATACGGATTTGTTTGTATATACTAGCTAAGATTTTAGGCCGTTGCGTCGTTTAGTATCCGTTTGGGATTTTGTGGGTACATCATTTGCATGCATAATAGGAATTTTAGATCACTCGATTTATGCCCTGTGGGCCAAGTTTGATTGAGTTTAGTGTTCGAGGCCCATTTAACCTTCTTACCTCGATTCCTTCCTATAAAGTCAATTTTAGTACTCGAGTCAGTTTCGAGTTCGAACAGTCTCGATCCGACCTTCCTGCCATATCAATAGTGCGTGTACCCATAGGTGGGCCCCACTAGTCCATGAGTTGTCACGCGTCCAGATTGTGCCACGTGGCGAGACCTGAGCCGTCCACCCATCTTTATCTCACCCATTGATTTCCAGGGTTATATGATTTTAAAATTTTTACTGTTACGCCACCGGCTATCAGTTCGTACCCATCATCAGCACCGGAGCCGCAATAGCCGCCGGCGACGGTGTTTTCAGTGTCGTTTTCCACCGCCGCCGCAACCCATTCGAGCCATTTTCCGGCACCGGCGAGCCACCATCGGCCAATCCGACCACCCCCACCACTTCATGTCACCAAGATGTACATTTTAAGACAACCCACGCCGACCACCACGGCCGCGATCGCGGCCGGCAACGTCGCCGCACCCGGCGGCGACACCGCGCCTTTCCGGCCGTTTTCCGGCCAGCCTGTGGCCGGACTCCTCCGACCGTCACCGCCATCACCTTCCCCGTCGTCTCCTCTATCGATCCCGACCGGCGGTCACCCGAGCCGCGCCGCCGTCGGCATTCTCCGGCGACGGGCACCGCCGCCCTCCGCCTGACCCGTTTGCCCACGTCCATGTCCGCCAGCCCACGACCGAGTCCGCCAGCCCGCGACCAAGTCCGCGATCCTCCCAGCTGACCCAACCCATTTTCCAGCCCGGGTTGGTTCAGGCCATTCGGGTTGGTCTGGTTCAGCTTAGTTCGGTCTGGTTCAGCTTAATTTCAGCCCGTTTTCGTCCGTTCTTGAACCGTTTTCGGTAATTCCCGAACCCGTACATTAGTTTAGATGCATATTCACATTTTTTAACATGATTGCCAGTTATGATAAATTTTCTTTAATTATTATTTTATTTATTTAATTGTTCATTTATTACTTTTTCTTTATTTTATTGATATGTTTATCATATAAGATGAATATTTACATGATTATTTTTTTTATTATTAATATTATATTTACTTATGAATATATGTCTTATTATGGTCACTAAATTTTATTTATTCATTTAATTATTAATTAATAACTTATTTAGTTATTTATTTGTTATGTATATATAATTATTTATTTGTAATTAATTACGTATTCTTGTGTTATTATTATTTTTTATTAATGAATATTAACTATTTATTTATTATTTTTAAAAAAGTATTATGTAATTAATTTATAATTATTTGATTATTTATTTGCTTACTAACACTCGTATACATGATACTTACTCGTATTTGCCTGTTTACGTATATAGTATAATTATATTATTATTTTGTCATTAGTGTATTATTTATGTACATGATTATGTGTTTATTATTTATCTAATTATCCATGAGTGTAGTTTCCTACATATTTATTATTTATTATCTAGTTCTATTATGTCTCGATTTGCGTGCCAAGTGTTTAATTATAAGCTTGTTAGCATTGCTCCTTTATTAGGATGTATTGATGCTATGAGCACACACCACGAGCATGCATCATATAGAGACATTAGTTTTTACGTAGGATACTTAACAGTGGGTTCCGATGTAGGCTTCGGAGTCTGAGCTAGCCGTAGATTTGCAGATACGCTTGGAGCTTGGACCACAGGTCCGTAGCACTCTCTCCCTCTCTGCTTGACTCCTTGTGTGTAGATTTTTTATCGTATTTTATACGTAGAACGGCATCAGCGGAGTTTTATCGGATCCCTCCGATGTCGGGTCATTTAGCCGTGTTTTATATGCAAGTTTAATAAAACTACAAGGATGAGATCCCTTGTTGGTTTTCGAACTTTAGCTCCAGAAATCTATTATACAAGTCTCATCCCTAAGCATATTATATATGTACGCGCTATTTTACGGATTTCACGAATAAGAAAATTAGTGGTACGGAGATATGTATGGACCGTGCTAGTACTTCTTCAAACCATGAGTTAGTGCGGGTGTATGATGGTACTGCGTAATGCAAAGCATTTCCGGAGTATGTGGCACTAACTTAATTGTTCCTTTTGCCATTTGAGTACAATGGCGGGTGATATGGAAGGTGTGAGGGAGTAAGCGCTGTATGTATGTATGATTATGTTTATGAGTTGTGCATGCGAGCCGGCATTTGTTTAAGTATGTTTGCTTACTGCCTAGTGTGAGGAATTCTTGAAGTTTCATATGTTTTCGTGGGTAATGGAATACCCATTTGCTAGATTGTATTAGTTATTTTCGGACCAGTAACATTCGTTACTGACGGTTTTCTTATAATTTATGTAGGTCTCGCAAATCCTGTATCGACTTTGGCGGAAGGACAGATAAATCCTACACACACTTGAGCTCAACATAAGATTTTCTTTCTTATATTTATTTATATTTCATGGATTTTGTTGTTTATTTGACAATGTCTTCCATTCTCATGACACCAATAGGGTTATTTCGATCTATTTTATATATCGAGTCTCACTGAATAATAATATTAAACATGTCTCGACTCGATCGTAACATTTCTGATCCGGTCCTTAAGTGAACCGAAATTGGGGTGTTACAGCCACCCTATTTTTGTAATGTTCTTGCGAGCCGCTACATCCGTCAACCACGTTGACGCCATAGACACATTGGGCTTGCCGAGGTGGTTCCGATGGTACCCTATACGGCCCTATCCGGCAAGTAGACGCCGCCGTGGACTCTTGCTGGAAAACAGCCGGAAAGTCGCCGAAAAACCACTGAGTTGCTGGAAAACCGCCGAAACTAGTCGGAAAACCAGATTGACGGATTTCATTGGATCTTCCGCACAGTTCACCCGGTGGAACCCGATCGAGCTTTGGACGCCGTGGAGAGCCGAGTTCGAGGTTTGAGATGCACGCACGACGAAGCCCTAGGCGTCGCCGATTGCCGACGACGTGAGGTATAATTACCTCTTATCTTAATTTGATTTATTATAATTGATAAGTGTTAGCGCAACATGATATGTTTAATTAATTGATGTGTATGTGATTAAGCTCTAATTACGAATGAAGTGATAAGTGACATGACTGGTTAATTGTAGTTGAATAGTAAGTAATCTAATGAAATAGATAAAATATGAGCACGATAGTGGATTACGAGGTATTTTGGAAAAGCACAATAAAATTGATATGAATACGATGATTTAAAACTATTTACATTAACAATTGTTGAGTTGTTGTTTGATTATGATTGTGTTTTGAGTGTGATAATTAGGACTTGTTTGATGCATCATTTAGTTATTGGCGTTAATATTTAGCTGTGATGTGTAGGTACGGAGTAGGAGCTCGCCGCTAGGCGCGGTGACACAGTTGGAGCTTCTACCCGGTCTGTTTAGGACTCGTCTCTGTTTTACGCTCTATTCCATCGTATGTTTGGTTTTCTACTTGCAGGACGAGTTAAGTGGCGTTTTATTGGATCCCATTTAAGTCGGGCCATTTAGCCGAATAGGTTTCCGAGACTAATAATCCTCGATGATGGGACCCCTCAAGTATGTTTTCGAAATTCAGATCTAGCTCACGATGCCTTCGGGCCTACTTTATTAATCCCATCCCAGACCTATATATGTATGGTTTTCGCATTTTTAGTGAGAGATGGAAAGAGGGAAGCGGCCATGTCTTCAGATAGGGCATGTGCTCGTTTGCGGGTTCATGCTGAGGACGACCCACTTCATCCTGAGGGATCCTGGTAACTCTGCGTTTGAGTTCCTCACAGCTGGAGAACGTAGAGGCTTACGAGTACTATTTAGTATAGCGCATGTCCAGACTTGTGATTCAAAGGGTAGTAAAGGCGACTACCTGAGATTTGATGCAAGACTCAATAGATAAGATGGCCAAGGAAAGAGAATGTGACGGAAAGGGGATGCTGCCACTCGAGGGCATCAACTCCCATTTTTGCTCTTATGAGAGTTCTTGAGGGAGTATATGATATTTTTATTCAACAGGAGGGTTAGCTCTCTTGTGCCAGTTTTTTAATAGTTATTTATGTAAGGTAACGCTCATTAATGATTGTTTTGTACTATATGTAGGTGACGAATATGAGATGGAAGTGCCAGCCTGGACGGAGGAGCGATGAGGTTTCTTGCACATACACATGTTTGATGATTGAGTGTTTAACATTTTGTTTGCGATTCTATTATATTTAAACTGATTTGAGAAAATGCAAGGAGATTATGCTATGATCGAATGTTGACATGATACAATGTGAATTATGAAGAGAATGTGCACGTGGGGTGAGACCCAAGTTTGAGAATAAGTACACAGTAGATTATATTCTATGAATGAAATTATCGATATGGATATATATGCTTATAAAAATATTATTTTGACAGGGTGGCCCCTAATTGCACTTTTAGGGGAGGTCCTGTCCTTCTTGATTTTATTGCAATTGTGTTGATGTGTTTGAATTGATTTTTATGTCATCCATGTAGTAGCATGTCAGGATTTTGGTGCATTCATCCATGCATATAGAAAATTGTATCTTCGTCATCTTAAGACGCTGAGAGTAGATCCGGGTCGGCTTAACCAAATCTAGAAGATTAGCGAACGGTTCGGTCGCTGGTAATATTTTCGGGTCGGTTCGTGGGTGAGTCCAATCGGGGTGTTAGAGAGTGCCACTCTCGGTTTATTAAGACGAAAGATACTATTTTAGGTGGTGTGTGTGCAAAGATTGCTCCAAGTCAAGCTGGCAGGTATGTTTACATTTAATTTCCTTACAAGTAGATTTCTCTTCATGATTTATTTGGATAACAGTGTGTTCAGGACTTGATAAAAAATGAGTGGATCCGACCTTTGTTGAGATAACAAGATGATTTTTATGAATTTTTATCACGATATCAGATTATTGGTAAGTTAGAGCTGAGCGAGGCATGTTGTAGTGCTAATGGAGGCGTAATAAGTATAGGACTCCATCTTATGCCAGATCTGGATGTCAGCAAATGACAGCAGGAATCTGACGGAGATGTTGTGTTGGGCTTAAAGATCCACGACGTCTGTCCATTGCATAAGAGACTGGAGTAGTCGTATAATCAACATGTTTGATATGTTGAGATAGAATTGGATGTTGACCATATGTGTGTCTTTTACATGTCACCACATTAGTCCTACTTCCATGGGGCGTGGTGTACATTGTAGAAAGGAGTAAGGGGAAAAGGGATAACAATTAGGAGCTTGAAGTATCGAGATAACAGCAAATTAGTTGGCACATGAGATGGACCACCATTGCCTATCATGGATAAGACATCAGATCAGTGATTGCCATTTGAGGGCGCATAGTTGGATAAGCTGAACCGAGTTGTTAGCAGCTCAGGGATGTTAGAGAGAGTAGTGGGTTTACGATGTTTAGGATTAGGATTAGATTTTTAGCATTTAGATAGTATTATTGCCGACAGAGTTGCACAACCGCCGACCGAGTGCACAACTGCCGACGAAGTGCACAACAGCCGACCGAGTGGCATAGCCACCGACCGAGTTGCAAAACCACCGTCCAAGTGCATAATCGCAGACCGAGTGTGAAACCACCGACCGAGTTGCACAACCACCGACCTAGTGCATGACCACAGACCGAGATGCACTACCACCGACGGAGATGCATTACCACCAACCAGGTCCACACTACCGCAGTCCGTTTCTTGCTCATCCGCCAACCAAGTAGATCAGTTAGAGCTTAGTAGGGTTGAAGATGAGGAACAAGACGTAGCTATAGTGGTATCAGCAGAATAGATGGGAGTTTGGAAAGTGGAGTTTATTTTGATGAGATGACATAGGATCCGATTTCACAAACTCCCTTGCAACTGACACCCTTGGGTCTGGTGTATATTGCAAGATAATACAATTAGACACTGTTAGCAATAGTCTCGTAGGGATGTGTATGGACAGAGTTAGAACATGATAGTATGATGTCAGATGGGACATCCACAGTGACCAGATTGTAAAGATAGCCTGATAGGCATTCATGAGCAACAACCAGCATACATAGATTAGGATGGTTAGTAGGTGGTCACACATACGTAGTTTTACCTATTTGGGGATTGGCCAGCTAGGGAGAGGAGTTAGACTCGTGTTACATTATGGGCATTGATAGAGGGTTCAGCGAGGGAGTGCTCTTTAGAGAGATAGTGATTCCCTTATGCTTCGCCAGCATGATTAGGTCCATACCTTGAGATATAGGATTGAGCCTTGATTCCATTATGGGCATCGGTACTAATTTGGGTTTGTAGTGCAGGTTGATATTGGTAGACCGATCTTACAATGACGGACCTCACCCCAGCTTGAGGATGATGCAGATAGGGACTTCACACAAAACAGACCATGCTGGCTGGATGGAGGAATACCAATGTATGCTCATCTTGATTGATAGCCTTGTTTGAGAGTCTACCACAGCGGTAGTAGTCATGTGACTCAAGATTAGTACTACAAATCGGTACGGGATGGCAGGTCACACACCACTGAAGAGCAAACGAGACACGTGTTGAACCTCATATGAGTCCCCGTAGGCTCGAGGGAAGACAGTGGTTCTTTGTGTCATTTGAACCCCGCCCGTTTCGAAGTGTGTGACTAGTACAGTATTGAGAAACACATACCTACTGTTAGCTGATTGAACTAGAGCCACATAGGAGCCGTTTCTGAGATACGTCAATGATTGACTGTTCCACAGCCTGATCACCTATTGCATAGTAAACCATGGTAACTTAGAGACAAGTCCACAGACCTACCGATATTTTAGCCACCCAGTATGCTACATAGGGATTTCATCTCCCCTGCCACTTGTATGATACCTTGACTTAGCCATAAATCTGAGTGACACAACTATGTAGCAGGTTTTTCTTAGCCGAGTGGACTTCACTAGTTTATCTGATGTCAGATCCCATGTGTGAGGATGAGACATTACATATTGAGAGTTCTTGAGCTGTGTGACCAGATTTTTCATGATACTCAATTTCTTTTCCTATAACCCAGAGATATCAAACATTTTAGAGAGTTCCACGTGAGCATTTCTACTCACCCTCATGATATATCTGTTGTGCTACAATTACCTTGATGATTAAGATGAGTATATGTTGACCAGAGCACATGCCACAGATCAGATGCAGACGCTATAGCCCATGCAGAGTATGTTATCATACTCCTTGAGACACACCGTGTATGTACAGGTGTTCTCACCTCCATTCTGCCACAGAGAGCTCCGTTTAGAAATAGTAAGTGGTCGTATAGATAGCCCCCAGAGCCATAGTATATAGTAGAGTCATAGCATCCGCCCTTGCTCTCTTATAGAACAGAGTGAGATACTTGACTTGAGACCGAGTCAACTAGGACCCAGTGAGTGGTCCAATTCCTTATATATGGACATGTGAGAATTGGATCTAGACTGGCGACAGTGAGCCATGCAGCTCATTAGTCTATACATCCAACCTAATAGGAGACTCATTGCACACCTTAGGATGGCTATAGGACTTAGGATAGAGCTTCCTGATAGTATACGTAGTTGACTTTTACATAGATGCGGTTCAAAGGGATCTAGGTAGATGCTACCAGGTAGGCCTTACCCTCGATGTAGTTCTTCCCATATATAGCTCAGATTAGCACCCTGAGATACTATAGAGTATCTGCTTGACCAACCTAGTAGGCCCTTAGGGGTGATTTAGGTTTTTTCACCGAGTAAGCAGTAGTAAGGATCAGAACACGAGGGAATGATGATGGTGATGTCAGAACAAGCACAAATAGATCAGAGTGGGGCAGCGGAAGCGTGGTGGGCCATAACCCGCAAGTCCCAGGATCATAATAAGAAAGAATGATGACGGTAATGACATGACCGGCACCAATAGATCAGAATCAGAATGTTTGATTTTTGAAAGAATCACCAGCAAAACCCGCCATGTCAGCACAATTACCGTAAGGATGGATGTACATGACTATTGAGGATTAGAGGATACAGCTGACATGTATCCAGTTTCCAGTTTTAGTTGAACCTCCTTGAGTTAAAATTTTGAGGACGAAATTTTTATAAGGAGGGAAGGTTGTAAAATGTAAAGACCCGGAAAAAAAATAAAATAAAATAAATAAAATAATAATAATAACGTTCTACGCGGTGGGATCGAACGGGACAAATTTTATTTTTAATTAAAATAATTATCGTTAGTTAGTTAAGTATGATTTACCCGTTTAACCAATTTAGTGAACAAATTATTTACCAATTTAACCAGTTAAGTGAACCATACCGTGTAAATGGTTAAGTGAATTATGTTGATTACCCAATTACCCGGTTAAAAGTATTACAGTGAAAGGGTGCTTGCACGTACCCTAGCCGTCACTTATTTCATTATAAAAGAGGGTAAAAGGGGTGGGGGTCACCCTCATTCCTTCTTTCAAATTGGCGCCTGCTTCCTCTTTGCTCGGGTAATTTTCTTCTTCCTCTTCTTAATTTTCATGTATTCGTTTGGAATTGATAATCAAGATGATAACCATGGAATTCAAAATCTCAAATCAACAAGAAAGATAAGTGAATTAACTGGAAAAGAACTAGAAGCCGACCATGACTGGAAATTTGTGTTGTTGTATTAAATTCATGAGCACTTGGACAGCAAGTGCTCATG
>JAVDBV010037809.1:0-15383 GCA_032619315.1 Piper longum
ACAAATGAACATGGATCATTGAGTGTCTTAAATAGATCTATTAGGCATAGTCTGAGGTCTACAGTCTAAGGTCTACAGTAAGGAACATAGACCTTTAGACAGATCTTTGTGGATGAAGGATGTGGTTATAACAGTGGGGGCACTAAGGTACTTGGAGCACAAATGAAAGATTGGATAGATGACTTGACATGGACCACTTTACGGAGATAGCAGTGGATAAGGATGTGTAGAGAGGTGGATCTATAGTCTCATGGATATTCCACCGCCTCCCCCTCTTCCACTGGTGTATATCTGTCTTAACAGCATTATTGGCCACTCTTCAAGATATGAGGCATGAACACATCGAGTATGAAATAGTTGCCTATGACCGCAAATTAGATGGTTGATCGGATTTCACTCAATTAGCCAAGGCCAGATTAGTTATGGCTATTGAGAACCAGTTAGTGTTCGTACAAGCAGTCACCCCGGATAGTAGGAGATTGTTTAGACACAACATTGGATAACCATTGTACATGTTACCACTATGATCGAGACCCCTCCTGATCAGATACACATGGTTGGATAACCTGAACCGAGTTGATAGCAGCTACCTATGGAGAAATAGACAAATGGAGATGATATGCCTAAGACAATAATGGGTTCATGACATACATGATCAGCAACAGGTTTCAGTACCTGGATTGCACACATGGTTGGATAGGCTAAGTCGAGTTGATAAATACTACCTCTTATGTGATAGACACATGGAGATGAACATGCCAGAGACAGTAATGAGTTCATGACGTACATGATCAGAATTTGACTTCAGCAGCTAGATAACACAATCGCCGTCCAAGTAGCATAACTATCCATCGTCCGAGTTGCGCAACCACCGTCCGAGTTGCACAACTACCGTATGAGTTGCACAACCATCGTCCGAGTAGCACAACCACCGTCCAAGTAGCACAACCACCGTCCGAGTGGCACAACCACCGTCCGAGTTGTTGAACCACCGTCCGAATAGAACAACCGTCTTCCGAGTTACACAACCACCATCTGAGTAGCACAACCGTCATCTGTGATGCAGTACCACCAATCGAATATGCACGACTACCATATGTGATACACAACCATTGCCCGTATATTGTACTATCGCCGACCAAGTGGAGCAGTTATGGTGGATGTAAGGGCCAAGTGGCTATTTCACCTTACAAGTGGACAACTACTTGAGGATTTCTTAGTTGTACACAGAGACTGCATGTCACAGCATTGAGAGCAACGTTGGGTTAGAGATTGAGGACAAGGTACAACTATAGTAACATTAACCAGACAAAGGAAAGTTTGGCACAATGCAATTATTTGGATGTGATGGCACATGATTGACTTCACTAGCCTTCTTGTATAACATCGCCTTAACCTGAGATCCTTAGGTTAGATGTCTATTGTTAGATAGTGTTAGTGACAGTCTTATATGGATGCATATGGACAAAATCAGAGAATGAGGCAATATGACCTCCAGGTGGGATGGTCATAGTAGAAAGATTATTCAGCCAACGTGAAAATGTACGTGTGGCCTATAGCCAAGGTATAGAGGTTAGATGATTAGCAGACAGTGTTAGCGAGTCTTCTTTGGATTTATATGGATAGAGTGCAAGAACAAGGCAGGATGATATCCAAATTGAATGACCATAGTCGTCAGATTGTTCAGTAAGCATAATAGCATACATGTGACCCACAACCAGGGTCAACAGATCAGATGACTACTAAATGATTAGATACGTAGTTTAACTCATTTAGAGTTTAGCATAGCCAGAGAGAGATAATTGACTCGTATTAGAATTTTGGCATAGATGATGGGTTTAGTGAGGGAGTGTCTATTAGGGAGACATTGTTTTCCTTGTGCTTCGCCAGCACGATTAGGTCCTTACCTTGAGACGTAAGATTGATCCTTTACCCTAGTATAGGAGGTACCTTCATCGTACTATTTAAGACTTACATTGTAGGTAGCCGATGACAGACCCGTCCGGCGGAGGCAACTTCACCCAAGGTTGGGAGCGACGCAGACAAAGACTTCAGTTTGACTGGATCATGTTGATGAGATAGAGGGATAACATTGTATGCTCATCTTAACTTATAGCTTTGTTTTAGAGTCTACCACAACGGTAGTATTTATGTGAGTTAAGATTAGTACTACAAATTGGTACGGGTCGGCAGGTCATACACCACTGAAGAATGGATGAGACACTGTCAAACCTCAATATGGGTCCCCATAGACTTGAGGAGAGATAGCGGTTCTTTGGGTCATTTGAACCCCATCCATTTAAAAGTATGTGACTAGTACGATATCGAGAAACACATGCCTACTGTTAGTTGATTGAACTAGAGCCACTTAGGAGCCGTCTCTTAGACTCGTCGTTGGTTGGCTATTCCATAGGCTGGCCACCTACGGTGGAGTCCAATCATGATGATCTTGGCTCGATCTCGCTCAAACCAACTCGATACTAACCCAAATAGGGCAAAACTCAAATCGGGTAAAACCCTAACCCGAAAATGGGGTTTTACAGCCCTCATCCGGCCGCCGCTACACCAGAACCGCCGCGGCTAGCACCGCGCCCGCGATCATTCGCGTTACCGATTGATTTATTTTATGTATCGAGATCAGCGCCGATCGCAGCCGAGACCAGCCAGAGCAAGTTACCCACCGGCGGTGCTTTGCTGTTGCTATTTTTGGGCGAGCCGCTGCCTCCGTCAGCCACGCCGACACCGCAGATGTGTCGGGCTCACCGAGGCGGTTCTAATGGTACCCTGTACAGCTCCTATTGTAACACCCCAATTTCGGTTCACTTAAGAACCGGATTGGAAATGTTACAATCGAGTCGACACATGTTTAATATTATTAGTCAGTGAGACTCGATCCATAAAATGGATCAAAATAACCCTCTTGATGTTATGATAATGGAAGACATTGTTAAATAAATATCAAAATACATCAAATACAAATAAATTAAGGAATTAAATATTACGTTCAGCTCAAGTGTGTGTAGCTTTTATCTGTCCTCCCACCAAAGTCGACTCAGGAATTGCATGACCTATATATATTATATGAAAACCGTAAGTAACGAATGTTATTGGTCCGAAAAATAACTAATACAATCTGGCAAATGGGTATTCCATTACCCACGAAAACATATGAAACTTCAAGAATGCCTTACACCGGGCAGTAAGCAAACATACTTAGCAAATGCCGGCTCGCATGCACGGCTCGTAATCATAAACATACATACATACAGTGCTTACGCCCTCACACCTTCCATATCACCCGCCACTGTACTCAAATGGCAAAAGTAACAATTAAATTAGTGTCACATATTCCGGAAATTCGCTACATTATGCACTACCATCATACACCCGCACTACCTTATGGTTTGAAGGAGTACTAGCACGATCCATACATATCTCCGTACCACTCATTCTCTTATTTGTAAAATCCGTAAAACAGCGCATACTTATATAATAGGCTTAGAGAAGAGGCTGATATCACACATTTCTGGAGCTTAAGTTCGAAAACTAACAAGGGATCTTATCCTTGTAGTTTTATTAAACATGTGTAAAAGCACGACTAAATGGCCTGACATCGAAAGGATCCGATAAAACGCTTTCGATGTCATCCTACGTCTAAAATATGATTAAACCATACACGGAAGGAGTCAAGTAGAGAGGGAGAGAGTGCTACGGACCTGTGCTCCAAGCTCTAAGCGTATGTGCATATTTACTGCGAGCTCGAACTCCGAAGCCTACATTGGAACCCACTTCTAAGTACGCTAAGTAAAATACTAATGTCTCTACATGATGCATGCTTGTGGTGTGTGCTCATATCATCAATACATCCTAACAAAGAAAACAATACTAACAAACCTATAAATACACATGTAGCATGCAAATCGAGACACTATAATAATTAATGATAAATAAATAAATTAACAAAGAAAATACATTCGTAGATAATTAGATAAATCATAAGTACATAAATATGAACAATACTCTAATCATAAAATAATAAAATAATAATATTATATAAATATACAAGTAAACACGAGTAATTATCAATATATCCTCGCGTTAGTAAATAAATAAATAAATAAATAAATCTATTATAATTCAATAAATAAGTAAATAAATAAATAAATACTTAGTACTAATTAATAATGACTATTAATAATATCATAGTGGTAGAACACAACAATACATAATTAAATACAAATAAATAATGGCATACACATCATTAACAAATAAATAAAATAAATAAATGAATAAATAAATAAATATATATATATATACACACATCATGACAAATATTCATAACTAAATATAATTTTAATAATAACAAATAATCATATAAACATTTATCATATATGATAAACATATAAATAAAAACAAATAAATAATAATGAATAAATAATTAAATATAATAATAATTAAATAAAATTCATCATAACATTCAATCATGTTAAATAATGTGAATATACATCTAAACTAATATAGATGTTCTCGAATTACCGAAAATGGCGCAAGAACGGACGAAAACGGTCCAAAAATGAGTTGAACCGGACCGAACCAAGCTAAACGAGACCAACCTGAATGGCCTAAACCAACCCGGGCTGGAAAATGGGTTGGCTTGGCTGGGCCGACCTGGACAGGCAGACGGACTCGGACACGGTTACAAACTGGCGGACTCGGGCATGTCCAGGCGGACGCGAAACATGGTGGGTGGACTCTGGTAAGCGGGCAAACGGATCGGGCGGAGGGGGGCCAGTTCCCATCGCCGGAAAACGCTGATGGCGGCGCGGCTGTGGTGTCCGCCGGTCGGGATCGACAAAGCAGACTACAGGAAAGGTGATGGTGGTGACGATTGGAGGAGTCCGGCCACTGGCTGGCTGAAAATCGGCCGGAAAGGTGCGGTGTCGCCGTCGTGTGTCGCAACGTCGCCGGCGGCGATCGCAGCCATGGTGGTCATCGTGGGATGTCTCAAAATGTAGATCCAGGTGAGGGGAAGCTACATCGGTGGTCGGATCGGCCGGTGGTGGCTCGCCGTCGCCGGAAAACAGCCCGAAAGGGTGGCGGCGGTGGTTGAAAACGACACTGAGAACACCGTCGCCGGCTGCTATTGCGGTGGCTTTGGTAGCAATCATGTGTACGAACTTATAGCCGACCATGAGATGGTCACGACCGTACCCATGGCGTGGCCGGAGGTGGACCGGGTTGTCGCTGGCAGCGAGCTATAGTGGCGGCGGTGTAACAGCGAAAATTTTAAAATCATGAAACCTTGTAAATCAATGGATGAAGATAAAGATGAGTGGATGGCTCCGATCTTGCCACGTGGCATGATCTGGACACCTGACAACTCATGGCCTAGAGGGACCCCACCTATGGATACACGCACTGCAAGTTTAGATCGAGACCGTCCGAACTCAAAACCGACTCGAGTCCGAAAATTGACTGTATAGGTCAGAATCAAGAAAATAAGGCTAAATGGGCCTCAAACCCCTAAACACAATCAAGATGGGCCCGCAGGGGCACAATCAAGTGATCTAAAATTCCTATGATGCAAGCAAATGAAATACACAGAAAAATCCCAAACGCATACTAAACGCTGCAACGGCCTAAATCTAGGCCTAAAATCTTAGCTAGCATATACAAACAAATCTGTATTCCTGAGTATACACGGATAACTCGTGATCTTATTATCTACACGTCTGGCATAATCAACCACTATAACATGCTCATATGACCATCTTCGCCTATAATCATAATCTGAAACTAGTTTGGCCCGATCTCACTCGAACCAACTCGATACTGACCCAAATATGGCAAAACTTTAATCGGGTAAAACCCTAACCCAGAAATGGGGTTTACACCTATCTGGCCAATAGACGTTGCCAGCGACTTTCGCCGGAAAACCGTCGGAAAGTTGCCGGAAAACCGCTGACACGGCCGGAAAACCAGAATTGGCCGAATTCACTGGGATTCACTAGATCATCCGCGGAGTTCACCCGGTCGAACCCGATCGAGCTTCAAACGCCATGGAGCGCTGAATTTGAGGTTCGAAACGCACACACAATGAAACCCTAGCCGTCGCTTATTGCCGATGATGCGAGGTATAATTACCTCTAAGCTTGTTATTTAAGATTGATGATTGTTAGAGAGCATGCTAGGGTTGAGTAATTGATACGATAAATGCCTAAATGTGAGTGGAATGATAAGTAATCTAATGAGGTAAAGTAAATTTGAGCATGCTAATCAAATACGACATAACTTAGAAATTATAATAAAATTCGTATGCATGTGATGAGTTAGAATTATTTTACGTTTATGACTATTTGACTACTGATAAATGTTTGTATTGTGAGTGTGGAAATTATATGAGTTTGATGCATCATTTAGTTATTGGGCGTTAGTATTTAGCTCTGATGTGTAGGTACGGAGTAGGAGCTCGCCGCCTAGGCACGATGACACACTTGGAGTTTCTACCAGGTCCGTTAGGACTCGTTTCTATTTTATGCTCTTTTTATTTGTATTTGATTATGACATATAGGACGAGTTAAGTGGCGTTTTATCAGATCCCACTTAATTTGGGTCATTGAGCCGAACTGTTTTCCGGATCCACAGCAAGTTGCCTTCGGGCATGTTTTATAAATCCCTTCCCAGGCCTACATATATTTTTATTGAGTTTTCAGTGACATCAGAGACGACGGAGAAATCGACTGCACGTACCATGCAGAGGATGTCGTGACAGTCAAAGTGGGCTCCGGATTAGTGCAAGCGGACTGTTCCATTCCCGAGGGATCCTGACAAATCCGCGTTTGAGTTCTTCACACCCGGAGAACGTGGAGGTTTACGGGTACTATTTAGTATAGCGCATGTCTAGACTTGTGGTTCAAATGGTACTGATGGCGACTGCCTGAGAGTACTCGGCCTTCGTGCTAAAGGCCAGGAGAAATATGGAGGTAAGGAGAGGGCTTAGGATTTGACACCATAAAATGAAGAAAATGCCGAGGGCGGCAACAACAGCAGTAGTTCAGTTAGTTCAGGACGCTACCGGGTCTGCAGCGCAGTGGCTCCTCAGTAGATGCCCTTCAGAGAGTTCATGAGGAGTATATGATGTTTTAATTTCATATGATAGTTTTTTCTCATAGCTAGTTTGTTATTACTTATATTTTGGACTAGTAACGCTCGTTACTGAGACACAAGATCCAGAGAATGATGTTTAGAGTAGATTAGAATCACATGTGAATAAAGTTGTTGATTTATAGTTGTATGTACATTTGTATATGTTAATGTGACAGGGTGGCCCCTAATGGCATTTTTATGGGAAACTCTAACCGTTATACTTTAGAACTCTTATTAATTTTTCTCGTAATGGTATTGGTGTGTGAATTGAACTGCAAGTCATCCATGTAGTATCATGCTACGGTTTAACGTATTTATGCATGTATGACAAGTTGTATCTTCATCTTAAGACGCCGAGATTGGAGCAGTGCGAGTTAGGTTCGGGTTAGCCGACCTAACCGGGGCCTGTAATATACCAGTTCGGTTCACAAGTGTGAACCGGATTTGGGGTGTTACACTTGGCGCCGTCGCAACCCTAATCCTCAATTCTGGCTTCAACTGCCATAAGAATTTGTCCGCTCTAGCCTTGTCAGTTGCCAAAATCCTAGGTGCAAATCGCTCCAACTGAAAGAAATTTTTAGCATATTCCCGGACCGAATCTTCCCTCTGAGCCAGAGTGATGAATTCCAGTGCTTTCTTTTGGACAACGGACTCCAGAAAGTACTATCCATTGAAAGCTGTCACAAACTCTGCCCATGAAATGGATGAAATCTCCCGTCGATGGAACATAGTCTTCTCCATGGACTTCCACCAATACGATGCTTCCTCTTGAAGCATGCATGTTGCCAACCTTACTTCATGGCGATGAGGCACAGAGAGAGATCTAAATGCTTTCTCAGTAATATCAATCCAGCTTTTCATTGGGTCAGTCCCTCTAATGAATACTTCAGCTCCGTTCTTCCAGAACTTCTCTACAGTGAAACGATCACTATTATCCACAAATGGAAGTTCCCCTCACTCACTCGGGTTAGCTACCCTTACCCGCTCTTGGGCGCTTCAGAGATCCCCATTTGGGACGTTACTAGGACCCATAGCTGAATTTGGAGCTCCATTCCCTGCTACCTATCATGGTAACCGCTGTGCAATGTTCTGAACCACAAACTGGTATTTTCTGAAGCCTGCGCTAGTCCCTGTATGGCCGTCAGAATCTGACCCAACACACTTTCCATGTTCGAGTCTGACTGTGTAGCTTGGCTCGACTTCCTACGAGTGCCTGCCATCTGAAAATTTATTCCGTTATGGTTCCTAAATTTTTTTTTCATCATTATTATTATTTTTAAGCATTGCTATTCACATGTATTGCTAAAGTGGGGCACACTGCCCCATGACACTATTACCCATATCGCGCAGGTCCCATACCACCCATACTACACAGATAACACCGCTGATTGTAAACATGTCCCATATACGATCATTGGTTTAGGTGTCACGTGCACTTAGAATGAAACATAAGCGGCACACCGACCCATACCAGTGTTATGCTTAAAAAAAAAAAATTCTTTCAGTGATTACTTAGGTTTGTTAGTGAGTCTACTAATTTACTAATGACATACCGCATTGGAGAAAGATAAGTATTGGACTCCTCAACAAGGTACTTGAGTCATATAATTTGAGCTTTTGGGAAACTTTGCTCTTATACCACCTATAATGACCCGCCCAAAGTGGAATACAATGGGCCTAGGTCATTTCTTCAAGATCTATATTTCATTCCCACTTATAAAGAGGATGTTAGCCCGGTAAGTATTAGATATAGGACTAAATTGAGGGATCTCACAATCCACCCACCTTAGGAAATTTCGTTCCCGAAATTCCTACACTTAGCTCATTATTAGCTCCAGCCCACGATATTTTGGTCCGTGGCCGGCAGTCTAGACAACGTTCCTAGTCCAGCCCACCATCTAATACGGAACCAGGTTATCTCTTATACCACCTCTAACCACCCACCATTTTTCACAATAGTATGGGCCTAGCTGGCCGGGTGTTACTTAAAAATCATAATAATAATTATCCCACAGTATTTGACCATTTCCCATAGCTACATTTATAACTCAAATAAATAAAAAGGAAGTTCAATGCATTATTTTTGTCTCCGAATCTTAGTTGGTAAAAGATCCACCAACCCCGCTCTTAATCTATACCAGTACTTGTACACATGTGGAGGCAATTTCACGTTAGTGATAAAACCACTAAGCCATATAATTAAGGAAACAAGTTAAATATACTCCCTATTCCAAAGTCTTTTTATTAAGCGGGGAGGCACTCCCCTACACTCCTCCTATTATTATTATGCGGGGAGGCATTTTGCTATACTACTATTATTATTATGCGGGGAGGCATTCCGCTACACTCCATTTATTATTACGCGGGGAGGCATTCCGCTACACTCAATTTATTATTATGCAGGGAGGCATTCCGATATACTCCATTTATTATCATACGAGGAGGCATTCCGCTACATTCCGGAGAGGCATTCGGCTAAACTCCATTTATTATTATGCGGGGAGGCATTTAACTACACTCCATTTATTAACATTTTAAAAAAATTGTGGCGCCGTATCTGACTTAGTTAATTCCTTCATCCTGGTTACACACGGTGCATGGTGGTCGAATCTGGCCTCAAGCCGACCAAGGCTTCTAAAAGGAAATATACAACATTTCGATAATTATACGGATCTGGTATGTAGATAATCTCACACTTCGAACACGATCCTAATCTAAATGAGAACATAAATACAATTTTATTCGAATAGAAAATACTTGCAACTACATGACTAATATAATTATTAAATTTCATCAATATATAATATGCGACATTAAATATTCAATTTTCAACAATTCTAATCATATAATTAATTATTCATGTGATGTATCATTTAAGTCATTTTTGGCATTTTAAATTAATTATCCCCATTACAATTCTCACTTGACAATTAATAAAATAATTATTAGTTTATAAACAATAATTAATTACTATTATTAGTATATTCCCTAACTAATTTGTATTATCCTAATTTAAGGATATCACTAATACAATTATTTGTAACTTATTTAATTTATTAAACTTCAACCCTTCATATTTTAATTTAATCATTTTTAATAAGCCAATTAATCATTAACCGTTTATTATGACTGTATTTTATTAATATGGAAATTTTGTAGAAAACTTTATTAGTTTAGCCTATTAACCCGTAACCCATTAGATTAATTACTTTTAAGGTTTTATTATGAGTTAATATCATGTTTTAACTCGACCCGTATCGAGTCAACCTACATTTACTAAACTTGTAACACCCTGATTTCAGTTCACTTAAGAACCGAGTTAGAAATGTTGTGATCATGTCAAGTCATGTTTAAAGTTGTTAGTCGATATGACTCGATTGATCAAATTGATCGAAATAACCCTCTTGGTGTAATGAGAATGGAAGACATTGTGAAATAAACATCAAAATACATCAAATATAAATAAATGAAATAAAGTATATATTAGGTTGAGCTCAAGTGTGTGTAGCGTTCATCTATCCTCCCACCAAAGTCGATACAGGATTTGCAAGACCTACATTTATCATATGAAAACCGTCAGTAACGAATGTTATTTGTCCGAAAAATAACTAATAAAAATTTGCAAATGGGTATTCCATTACCCACGAAAACTTATTAAACTTAAACAATGCCTCACACCGGGCAGTGAGCAAACTTACTTAACAAATGCCGGCTCGCATGCACGGCTCATAATCATAATCATATATATATACAGCACTTACGCCCTCACACCTTCCATATCACCCGCCACTTTACTCGAATGGCAAAAGGAACAATTAAGATAGTGCTACATATTCCGAAAATGCGCTGCATTACGTAGTACTATCATACACCCGCACTACCTCATGGTTTGAAGGAGTACTAGCACGGTCTATATATATATATATATATATATATCTTTGTACCACTCATTCTCTTATTCGTTAAATCCGTAAAACAACGCGTACTTATATAATAGACTTAGGGATGAGGATTGTATAATAAATTTCTGGAGCTAAAGTTCGAAAACTAAAAGGGATCTCATCCGTGTAGTTTTATTAAACAAGTGTAAAAATGCGGCGAAATGCCCCGACATAGGAGGGATCCAATAAAACACCACCGATGACATCGTATGTTTAAAACATGATTAAATCTTACACGCAAGGAGTCAAGTAGAGAAGGAGAGTCCTACAGTGGTCCAAGCTCCAAGCATATCTGCACATCTACGGCGAGCTCGGACTCCGAAGCCTACATCAGAACCCACTACTAAGTAATAAACTAATGTCTTCATATGATGCATGCTCGTAGTGTGTGCTCATATCATCAACACTTCATAACAAGAAAATAATACTAAGAAACTTATAGCTAAAATTGTGGCATGCAAATCGAGACATAATATAAATAATAAATAAATAAATAAATAAAAAATGTATTCATAGATAATCAGATAAATAGTGAGTACATAAACATAAACAATACTCTAATCATAAAATAATAATATAATTATATTATACAAATATTAAGATAAACACGAGTAAGTATCAATATACACTCTAGTTAGTAATCATATAAATAAATAAATATATAATAATTCAATAAATAGTTAAATAACTAAAAAAAATAGTTCTTACTCATTAATAATATATATTAATAATATCATAGTCATTCAATACAAGAATACATAATTAAATATAAATAAATAATAACATGCACATAACGAATAAATAAATAAGTTAATTAATAAATAAATATATAAATTTTAGTGGCCATAATAAGACTGATATTCATAAGTAAATATAATATTAATAATAAAAAATAATCATGTGAACATTCATTTTATATTATAAATATATCAATAAAAATAAATAAATAAATAAAAATAAATAAATAATTAGAGAAAATAATTAAAAAAATTCATCATAACATTCAATCATGTTAAAAAATGTGAATATACATTTAGACTAATATATAAGTTCTCGAATTACCAAAAACGGTGTAAGAACGGACGAAAACGGTCAAAAAAAATACTGAACCAGACTGAACTAAGCTGAACCAGACCAAATCTAATGGGCTGAACCAACCCGGTCTGGGTTAACTGGAAATGGGCTGGGTTGGGTAGGCTTATGGACATGACATGGACATGGATATAGGCTGGCCGGAAAATGGCCGGAAAGGGGCGGCATAGTTGCCATGTGTCGTGACATCGCTGGCGGCGATCTTAGCCACGGCAGAAGTCAATGTCGGTCTCAAAGTGTAGATCTAGGTGAGGGGAAGCTACGTGGGTGGTCGGATCGGCCGGTGGTGGCTCGCCGACCCCAAAAAGATCGTCTCCGAGGACAACTGCGGCGGCGCTAGTGGCGATCGTGGGTACGACTCAAAAGCCAGCCGCGAAATGATTATGGTCTTACTGATGGTCTGGCTGGTGGAGGGCCGGGTGTCATCGACGGTAAGCTAAAATGTCGGCGGCGCTAAAGGTGGAAAATCCGAAAATAAGAGAAAACCTCAAAATTTATATGGGCAGCTAGGGTTGAGTGGATGGATTAGATTTTGCCACATGGCAAGATCTAAGTGTCCGACAACTCAGTAGCCTAGTGGGGTCCACCTATGTATATATACAACATATTTATGGATGGAAAGTTCAGATTAAGACCGTCTAAAGTCAAAACTGACTCAAGTTCTAAAAATGACTCTATAAGAGGGAATCAGTGTAAGAAGGTTAAATGAGCCTCGAACCCTGAACGCAATCAAACTGGGCTCACAGGAGCATAAATCGAGTGATCTAAAATTCCTAAGGTGCATGCAAATGAAATACCTAGAAAATCACAAACAGATGCTAATGCAGCAACGGCCTAGATCTAGGCCTAAAATCCTCGCGACATATACAAACAAATCTATATACCTCAGTATACACTGATAACTCATGATCTTATCATTTACATATCAGGCATACTCAGTCTGAAACTAGTTTGACTCGATCTCACTCGAACAAAATTGATACTAACCCGAACAAGGCAAAACTCAAATCGGGTAAAACCCTAACCCGAAAATGGGGGTTTTACAAAACTGCCATCTTCTTCCTGAACTCTCTTGTCTTTTCTATGATCAATCTTTCCACCCAAAACCAGCACCGTCATCTTCTCTTCCAAAGCAAAACCAGACTACAACTTTTATTTACTCCGGTAATCAAATTGGATCTCAAAAGATCTAAGCTTTATCGAAGTTATTCAATGGAGAACCAGATTGCACCCAACATGGCGACCAACCAACACGACCATGACGCCCCAACCAGCAGCCACCATGGCGTCCTTGTTCTGTATCACCAAGGTGACCGAATCAGCAGCCAAGGTGATCCCCAAGGAGTTGGAACCAGCTGCCATGGTGTCCCTGATTTCTACCAAAGGCAACTCCGCCTTGGCCACCCAAATACATCCCTTTTCCTGCTGCATGGCGGCCTTTTCTTACACCACCAGGGCGACCCCTACTGCACCTCTCCATGGCGACACTTTCCTACAGCAAGGCGCCCCAATTGTGACCAATAGTACCGCCCAAGCACTCCCTTCCTTCCTCCACAATCATGCCATACCAAGAGAGGAGAAACACGCCATGAATTGTGACCCCCTTGCCATGATGCCGCTGCTGCAAATCAGTGGGCCTGCTACCTTCTTGGTATGTAATTTCAATGGAAATCTCTCTTATTTGAGGATGTAGATGAAACAACAGCAACACACAATGATTGTGTAGCAGGAATTGAACTCATGAACGTGCTTCCAATTTTATTTCCAGCTTTTTATTTTTGTTTAATTCTTCCCTTTCTTGTTGATTTCTCCTTAAATTTTTATGTTTATCATATTTATGATCTATGCAACATGTATATGCATGCAGCAAAACAAAAAGAAAAGAAAGGAAATTACCAGAGCGAAGGAGGGAATCCGGTGTCTGAGGAGGAAAATGGAGATGACGCCCTCCCCTTCTAATTTTATAATGAAATAAAATGACGGCTAGGGTACATGGAAGGACCCTTTCACCGTAATTCCTTTAATCGGGTAATTGGGTAATTGACATGATTTACTTAACCATTTAAACGGTTAAACGGTATGGTTCACTTAACCGGTTAAATGGGTAAATAGTATGGTTCACTTATTTCGTTAAATGAGTAAATGGTGTAGTTGAGTCAACTCATTCAACTAGAATTAACCGGTTAAAAATTGCTTTTCACTTAACTGGGTAATTCATACTTAACTAGCTAACAACATTTCATTTAAATGGAAAAATTAAAATTCCCCTCGTTCAATCCCACCGCATCGAACATTATTATTATTATTATTATTATTATTATTATTATTATCGGGTCTTTACTGAATAGCATTTCAATTTCATCATCTACATAGTTAAACACACATCATCATCACCGATTACACTCAGCAGGTACATGTGGGCGTGATTTTAGTGGTGCTCCTCCGCAGTCCAGACAACGCTCATTACTATGAGTTATCACCTACATATATAATTAAAAGACGTCAATAATGAGTTTTACTAGTTTAGAAATAACTAATAACAAACTACCACAAGCGAACCCTCATGTTGAATAAAAACATCATTACTCTTCCTCATAGAACTCTCATAAGGGTAATAACTAGGAGCCATCTAACTCATGCAACAACATTCCCTATCTATCTCATTCTCATTCATTGGCCTTTATATACTATCCTTTGAGCGGAAAAATCATCATCTTCACTTTTAGCCCTCTACATCATCCATATGACTCTTGACCTGGATTACAAAAGACAAGTACTTTTTCGCATGCGCCTTCAGTACCCTTTGAAACCACAAGTCTAGACATATGCTGCATAGCAGTAACTATAAACCTCCACACTTCTCCGGGTTTGAGGAACTCAAAATAGAGTTATCATGATCCCTCAGGAATGGAACAAACACTCACCAAGAGGCCTAGGTAGGGATTTCAATATAGTAGGCTCGAAGGCATCATGATGTAGATCTAAGTTCTTGAAAACAAAATCGAGGGATCTCATCCTCATGGGTTCTTAATTAGGAAATATTATACGACTAGATGGCCTATGTGGAGTGGGATAAAATAAATCCACCACTCGACACGTCCACCTACCAGTTAAAAGGAAACACGCAGATTAAAGAAGTCAAACCAGAAGGGAGTAGTAAACGAACCTGGTAGAAGACCCGAAAATATATATATATATATATAT
>JAVDBV010037897.1:328-21838 GCA_032619315.1 Piper longum
ACGAAAAACTCGAATTGAGACCGTCGAAAATCAAATCTTACTCGAGCCTAAAAATGACTCGATCGACAGGAATTAAAACAATCATGTTAAATGGACCCCAAACCTAGAAATTTTTAAAAATAATGACTTGTTCCTCGCTGTAAATTTCCATTTTTATTTATTTATAAATTATAATAATAATTGTTGTTGTTATTATTTTCGTGGTTTTTACAGGGAAGGCGAAAATTTATGCGATCAAAATTGTGGACTCTGAAAAGGCATGACTCTATATAGGTGGTTGTGGACAGTCTTACTAAGGCAACCCATTTCATCCCCACAAAATCAATAAGGATGGCGGAATACCTAGTAGAATTGTATGTCAATAACATTATCAAGCTGCATGGGATTCTAAAGGAGATAGTCTCTGACAGAGATCCCCTATTCACCTCACATTTCTGGGGAAGTGTTCTAAAAAGCTATGGGTAGCCAAATCAAGCTAAGTACAGGATATCATCCCCAAACTGATGGTGAAAGTGAGAGGACCATTCAAACTTTGGAGGATTTGTTAAGAGCTTGCATCCTTGACTGGGGAGGAGATTGGGAGAAATACTTAGCCTTGGCTGAATTCACCTAATAACTCTTAATAAGCCAGTATAGGAATGGTATTGTTTGAAGCCTTATATGGTAAGCCATGTAGATCTCCATCATGCTGGTTGGAGTCTACCGAGGCGGTTGTAGTTGGGCCAGGGATGGTGAGAGAAGCAGCTGTAAAAGTGTAACTCGTTCAGCAAAGGCTTAAGGCAGCTTAGGATCGACAAAAAAGTTATGGTGATACTCGAAGGAGAGACCTAGAGTTCCAAGTTGGGGAGTTTGTGTACCTAAAGACATCTCCTAGGAAGGGAGTGATTAGATTTAGAACATAAGGGAAGTTGAAGCCAAGATTCATATGACCATTTCCAATCCTAGATCGAGTTGGAAATTGTGCATATAGATTAGCATTACCACCAAGCTCGATGGTGTACACAATGTTTTTCATGTGTCAATCCTAAAGAAATATGTATGAGATGAGGATCATAAAATCACAAATTTTGCAGACGTAGAGCTGCAATCGGATTTAACCTATGAGGAAAACTGATTCGCATCTTGGTAAGAGAAATTAAGACACTCTGAAATAAGGAAATTCTTTTGGTAAAAATATTGTAGAGAAATCAAGGATCAGAGGAAGCTACATGGGAGACTGAACAAGAAATGGCCAAGAAATACCCTAGCTTATTTGTAACAGAAAATTCTTATAATTGTAATAACATGAACTGATCTCGAAGATGTACTTAATCATGTAATAACATGAACTGGTCACGAAATATTTCTAAGTTGGGGAGATTGTGAAGACCCGAAAATAATAATAATAATAATAATAATAATAATAATAATAATAAAATAGTCGACGTGGCAGAATCAAACGTTGAAAAATTAATATATCTATTTAAATTATTTACCCGCTACCAGGTTAATTATTAATTACATGGCTAAGTGAACCATACCATTTACCCGTTTACCCGACTAAGTGAAATACAGGTGTTGGGGTATTTTTCACATACCCTAGTCGTCCACCTCTATCCTAGGCGCAATATATTATTTTCCCAATCTACGTCTCCCACGATTTTCATTAAGTTAACGCCGCCGACACATCGGTTCGCCACCAGTGAGTCTCCACCTCACCCCTGGCCACTGCACCGTCACCCCCGTGACCGCCTCGTGGCCAGCTTTCTAGTTGTACCTCCACCACCGGCCGGTCCGACCATCCCAATGGCTTCCACTCATCTAGATCTACATTTTGAGACCACCCATGACCATCGTTGTGGCCGTGATCGCCGTCGTCGACGACAACTTCTCTCATTTACGGTTGATTTTCAGCCAGCCTGTGGCCGGACTCTACCAGTCATCACCACCATCACCTTCGCCATCACGTCCACTTTCGATCGCGACCGACGGCGCCACCAGCCACGCTGCCGTCAGCATTTTCCGGCGCCGGGCACTATTGCCCCCGTTCTGTCCGTTTACCCGCCACTGGTGTTCGGGTCTGTCTCCCCGTTTCGTGTCCGCCTGTCCATATTCACATCCGACTGGTCATTCCCTTGTCTGCCAGGCCATGTCCAATTTAGGTCGCCTGGCCAACCCAACCCATTTTCCAGCTGGGTTGGTTCAGACCATTTAGGTTGGTTTTGTTCAACTTGGTTCAGCTTGGTTCAACTCGTATTCGCTCGTTTCTAGACTGTTTTTTGTAATTCGAGAACCTTTACATTAGTTTAAATGCATATTCACATGATTTGGCATGATTGGATTATATAATTATTTTTTCTTTGTTTATTATTTTATTTATTTATTGAATTATTATTTTATTATTTATTTAATTATTTAATTAATCATATGCTTACTAGCACGAATATATATTATATTTACTCGTGTTTAGCCGGGTATTTATATACTACAATTATATTATTATTTTATTATTAGAGTATTATTTATGTTCAACTATTTATTATTTATCTAATTATGTATAAGTGTATTCCTTGATTATTTATAAATTAATTAATTATTACTATCATGTCTTGATTTGTGTGCAACTTGTTTATTTCTAGGTTGTTAGCATTGTTTTATTTATTTTTTAATGTATTGATGATATGAGCACACACCACAAACATACATCATATAGGGGCATTAATATTTTATTTAGCAATGGGTTTCGATGTAGCTTACGGAGTCTGAGCTCACTTGTAGAAAAATTCAGATTAGGATCGTGGTCGCAATTGTGGGATTACATACAAGCTAACCGGATCCGTATAATTATTTAAAATGTTGTATTTTCCCATGCAGGTAGTCTAGTTGGCTTGAGCCCAAATTCGACCACCATGCACTGAGTGCAACCGGGGTCAAGGAATTGACTCAATCTGACACGAGGTCGCACCCTTCATAATCTCAAAATGGACATGTCAGAATGGACCTGACAACCCATAAGCTCTAAGTGGTCATGTCATAATGAACCTGACAGGCCATAAGTTCAAAATAGATATGTCAGAATGGACCTGACAATAATGGACATCTTAGAATGGACCTGATAGCCCAATAATGTTAGAATATACCTGACAGCTAAACATGTTAGAATGGACCTGACAGCCAGTAACGGACATGTTAGAACAGACCTAACATCCCAATAATGTCAGAATGGACCTGACAGCTGGACATGTTAGAATGGACCTGACAGCTAATAATGGATATCTTAGAATAGATCTAATAGCCAGTAACGGACATGTTAGAATGAACCTGACACTGGACATGTCAGAATAGACCTGACAGTCAATAACAAACATGTCAAAATGGATATGACAACCCAATAATGTTAGAATGGACCGGACAGCTAGACAGGTCAGAATGGACCTGACTGCCAGTAATGGACATGTTAGAATGGACCTGACAACCAATAATAGAATTGTCATAATGGACCTGACAGCTAATAATGGGCATGTTAGAATGGACTTGACAACCAATAATTTCAGACTGCCTGAGAGCCAAAAATCTCAGAATGACCTGAGAGATAATGAATAGGGTTTTTATTGACTTGTTTTTTTTGATTATACAGCTTAGTGTTTTAATCACTAACGCAAAATTGCCTCTGCAGGTTAGCAGCTGGAACTAAAGACTAAGCGACGACTGGGTGGTTCTTCTGCCAACTCAGGTGTCGAATGGATAATAAGCGGAAATGTGGCTATGGGAAACGATTTAAGACTGAGGGACGATTATTTTAATGAGTTAGACTTATTTGCTTTAATAGAAATTATCTAGCATTTAAGTAACACCCGGTCTGGTTAAGGCGGGTTAGTTAGTTATATTTTTAGTAACACCTAGCAGCTAGGCCCACAATATTGTGTAAAATGACGGGTCGTTACAAAACCAGTTCATGATGGATTCATGACTTATTTTGAATTGCAAATTTAATAAGATTGCATATACATTTGTATGAAAATTAGTTTATCAAGGATAATAAAATCTAAATAAAAAATAATATTGAAGTAGATTTGTTTGTCAAATTATATTTTACTATAAATAAAATATTCTTCAACAAGTTTTATAAACATCAAAAGTACTAAATATCATAGGTAAAGTGAAAACATAAGTAATAAAAAGATTGTAAGCTAACATCTCTTATATTTATAAAAATTATATCTTTTTATTATATAATTATTAAATATTAAAATATATAAAATCTAGTAAGAATGGTGATTCATAAATGTTTATAATTCGGTCAAATTCAGTTTAAATCGGATGATTCTAGTGATTCAATTTAGATTTATTTTTTTGGCTCAGATTTTAAGAGAGTCTAGTTGAATCGGCTTAATTAGTTTGGTTCAAACCAATTCTCGTGATAATGCCTGGGAGTCTGACCATCAAATGAAGTCACTGATTCCTGATTTTCCTTGGGGACAAGGAACACCCTCAGGGTAGTTACAAGGGCAGTATGCATTAAAAGGATAGTTTTGGAATTGACAAAATTCGGTTTGAGCAAAAATGGAAAGTTGATAGTGTAGAAGTTACAGTTTATTTTAAAAAAAGAAAGAGAGAATTTGTATATCAATTTCCCTCTTAGAAGATAGAATAATTGCACACTTTTTGCAATTTAAATTCAAGTTATAAGTTTATCCACTTTCCCTGTGTTGGGGATATTGAGGTCTCCGAAGAAAGGAAAAGAAAAGAAAAGTAATAGGTCAATCTAGCAAAATTTCTCCAATCAATCGGGGAGCGAATAAGATGTGGCATGTGTAGCCAGTATTAGAGATGGCCTCTAATTTCATGTATAACATTGATTAAATAATGAGATAGAAAATAATAATTTGATATCTTAGAGTTAAACAATTTAAATTTTAAAAATATGCTATAATTAAGTCCGGTGAAAAATTATAATAATTTGATTTATTTTATTTTAATGTATTTTAATTATTAAATCTCCTATGTTTATCTTAGAATGACTTTAAATTTACCTTTTATTTATAACTGTAGAAAAAAGAGTGGTGGCCGATGCTTTCAAATCTCTTAGGGCATTGTGATAAACCTTATTCCAGTTTCATTATTATAATGAAACATATTGTTACTGGAATCACTCTGGCTGTAGACCTTGATAACACACTCTCATGTACATAGGAGTCCATATATTATAATACTAGCTCAGTAAAACAAGCTCATTTTCCACGCCCCTCACCAGACCCAAAACCTTCCCCACTTCCATAAGCAGAGCTGGAACCACCTTCCTAGCCTCGAACCTGAGCGGAACCATGTCCACGGCCACTACCCGAACCAGAACCTGCACCTGAACCAGCGTACGAGCCTGCGCCAGAACCTGCGTAGGAACCAGATCCAGAACCGAAACCTGACCTAGAAGCCAAACTGGAAAGCCGAACTGAAGCCAGAAACCGAGACTGATCCGCCAGCACCTAGTCCAACTCCAAGGCCCAGACCCAGTCCCAAACCTCATCCAAGATCCTTTCTTTCAGGACGGCCTTCAGCTTTGGCAGCTAAAAGCACAAGGGAAATGGGCATGGAAAAAGGGATAACATGGCCAGGGCCTTCGAATATGCCAAAGCCACTGTTGTTGGCAAGCTTCTTAAGCTTGTATATAGACATACCCTATATATAGACGTTCACTATGCGTTTAGATCATTGTATTTATAATCTTGTTAAGCAGTAGCTTTTTTAAAATTTGTTTGTAGGCAAACATGAAGTTGACAAAAGTGAGGTGCGTGACAAGGAAAAATCAAGTGGAAATGGCACGGGGAGCCGACATTGCCAACTTACGAAGTTCCGTTTCGAGAGTGGCCACAAAGATAACGTACTCGCTTCGAGATCCCGTGACAAAATAAAAGAGCTTTCGATGCCAAGTCTGTCACCAGTCAGATTTAACAAAAAAATTTAGAAAAAGTTGCAAATATTAAAAAAAATGATCGAACGATTCGAACCTACGGAATTATCGAAGTGGATTGCCCTGATTGGTGGTGATGGCGACTGTCCCATAATAAATATCTCACACTGGGCGAAAATTGATTCCTACAAAATTGCCTTTATTAAACCTTAATTTGTAAACCCCTAATAAAATAATATAAAAGCATAATGTCGGTCGAAATTACAACGATTAATAGTAGTCATAAATCAAAAAGCTTTTGCTTGGAGGCCTAAAAGTAAATCTTTAACACCTGGTCCAAATTATCAACAACGAAAAAGTTATTTTATGTCTCTCTTAATATAAAAAATAAATAAAAGTAAATAATAATATGGTCCTAAGGTATTATATTAAAAGGTTTTAGATAGCAAGTCTTTTGGCACACTCGGCAACCTCGATGATCGTATTACCTTTTAACAAGATGAGTTGTCTTGCTAGTCGGCATGGTTACTTAGTCTTAAACTTCAATATGTCACGAAATAAATTATAACTGTTCAGGATACAATTAAGAAAATTAATACAGACAACAATTATAGAGATACAATTGCATTTTTTCTAAAGAATAAAATTAGCATGGAGGAAGCGGAGTGACAAATAAAACTTATCTCCACGGTCATTGTGATAAAACATGGAAAAATTTTCAATTTTTTATTGAAAACAAACTATTTATATATATCTGAGATACTCTTTTGACAGCCAAATTTAATAAAGCCCTTCGATTACATTTATGGTTTGATGATGAGGGCAATTTCGTTGTAATAAAATATACAGCCATGTGATCCGAAAATTAGCTACATTTACATGTTGCAGCAGCTTACTAAGAAATTTTAATGATAGGATAAGAATCAATAAAAAAAACAAACAAAGACACAGTATATTCTTTTATATTTTCGGGGGATTTTTTTACTGCTCAAAAGATGTATTGACATCAGTGAATCCAGTAGCTTTTTAAGTTTACAAAAAATAATGGATTCCACAATTTAATTTTGCTTCATTTAAAAAATATGAACTACTGTAAGGTACCTGGTTTGATCAATTTTTATAATGCTCACCTAATGAAGTCAACTTCATCCACATCTCTAAAACAGACTTATATTTGCTGTAGCATTTAGCATAATCCGTTGTAGCAGCCCTCTCATTGTTCTAAAAGGCTACAATTATTAGAGGCTGGAAAAAAAAAATTGTAACAATCAGGTAACTTCCAATAATTGTGGTCGCATTTACCACATATCCTGTCCACTTTAAAACATAAAAAAATAATGGATACAGAATTTTTGAATGCACCAGACGTTGAAAGTCAGAGAATATAAATTTGTTTCAAAATAATTTGAAGTTGAGAAATAAAACTTTAATTCGTCAAAGTCATCCAAATAATTAGTTTCTTATTATGCTTTTATTACTTTATAATATTTGATTCATCTAAGTTGATACATTATTATCCATACTTTTTTCAAAGTCATTATTGTCTACATCTATTCTTTCACCATTTACAATATAAATGAACAATTTTTTCCCTCTCGTCTGAGTCTTTTCTTCATTGCTAATGTAAAATTTATGATTTGAGTCAGAGTTTTATATTAGTAAACCCTTTGATTCAATTGTCGGTTCGAGTTGAGCGGTTTCATAAAAGCATGCTGAGTCAAGGCCAGTCGTACGTTATGAACGATGAGGGCTAAAGTGTATCTTAGTATATGATCATAATATCGAAAAAATGATAAAAATTGAGTTATCAGAGTCTATGACAGTATAAGGTTATTTTTATTTTTTATAGTTGATTTTAGAATTATTTTTAAGTTGAACAACGCATTAGGACATATTATAGAGCACTTTGGATGGGTAATAATTGTAGAACATATCATTATGATGTTATAGTGTATATTATATTTTATGAAATTTTCTAGATTTTTTTAAAGATTTATTACTAATTAATTTTTTTTTTTGCTCGAGTCAGATTAGAGCTAACTTATATTTATTAGATTACTTCCATGACCTTCACCCTAACCTTTTCCTCCCCTAACCCTCGATGCTGCCCCGTCCTTGCCATAGATGCCGTTGTCGACTCTCTGCCCCCACTGTGACACCGACGCCTCCCCCTCAACCTAGCCAAGCTTTCCTCCACACCCAACACCCCTACCAAAGTCGGCCAAGGACCAATCGAGCAAGCCGACCAACCCTAGTCGACTCATCGCTGCCATCGTTACCACCCTCCCCATCATTACCATTGGGTTGAGCTCGCCAAGCCCGTGCTGACCCATAACCCTGATTGCCTCTCTAGAAAAGTCACCAAAAAATCATCGAAAATTTGCCAAAAATTGTCAAAAAACCACCAAAACCTCCAGAAAACCGGATTCGTTGAAATTCGCCGAATCTTCCACTGAATTCATCAAATCAAAATTCATTGGATCGATTTGCTGAAATATTTTTATTGTAAATAAAAATATGAATTGCTTGATTGATTTGCATTAAAATGAACGCAAAGGAAGTAATTAAGAAAATTAAGCATGTAATGTTTACCTAATGCAATGTAGCATAGGAAATTTGATAGGGATTGATGTATGATTTGATGTGAGTTGTGCCTTGATGTATGTGTGCTATTGGATATGTGAATGCATCACAAACGAGAGTTAGTTTTTAGTTTGATGTATAGGTACATAGTAGGAGCTCAACGCCTAGGCGCGTGAACACGATTGGAACTTGTCCAAGTCCGTTTAGAACTTGCTTCTGGTTTGACTTCTATACTCTAACATGTTTTGTTTAACAAGCAAGCAGATGTATCAAATGGTGAATTTATTGTATCTCATTCTACACGAGCCATCTAATCATATGAAATACCCGATTAATAATCCTCGAAGATGAGATCCTTCAAATCTGATTTCGAAAATAAGAACCACCGCAAGTTGCCTTCGGGCATATTATATAAATCCCTACCTAAGCGCATATATATGTAGTTTTTTTGAATTTTCATTGAGATGTGAGACGAGGGAAAACCGATAACCGCTTCTTGAGATAGGGCATGTGCTCGTCAAAGCGGGCTTTAGAATTGGTGAGCCTCTATTCTATTCCCGAGGATTCTTATAACTCTATATTTGAGTTCATCAAACCAAAAGAAGTGTGGAGGTCTACAGGTATCACTGTGTAGTGCGTGTCTAAACCTGTAGTTTCAAAAGGTATTGAAAGCGTATGCCTGAGAGTACTCGATTTATGTACTCAGGGTCATAAGTGATACAGAGGATGTAGAGGGCTGAAAGAACAAAGATTGATTTTCCCATGCAAGGGATAGTTTGAATTTGCTAAAGAATGAGATGAGATAGAAAGGGAACGTTGTCGCGCAAGATCTACTGCTCATAATTATTGCCCTTATGAGAGATTCTATGAGGAAGAATAATAACGTTTTCATTTAACTTGAGGGTCAACTCTCTTGTGTCAATTTCTTATTAGTTATTTCAGGACCGATAATGCACATTACTGACGTCTTTCTATTATCTATGTAGGTGAGAACTTTGACGATTGAGCATTGTCAAGACTGCGGAGAAGCAACAATGAAATTGCGCATACATCTACCTATTGATTGTAATTAATGATGATGAGTGTTGAATTGTTTTGAATGATGGAATTTAATGTCATTCTGTGAACTGATATAAATATTTTGTATGTAAATAAATATTGTGAATGAAAAGAACAGGATGAACAATAGATGCTACACTCAGCTCATAAGGATGAATAAAGTGATGATAATTGAAATGCTGAGAAAAATTTCGTGTTTTGACTACATTTTTTGTTTTTATTGATATAAATATATATTGTTTGTCCTTGACAAGGTGGCCCTATAGCTCTTATAGGGAAAACTCTATCCGTTTTAATTTTAAAACAATTGTTTTCTTTCACTTTGATTTCTTTTATACTTGATTATATATTATATCATGCCTCTAGGACGACGTTGGAACCTAAGCATCTCATTTATACATTATATACTTGTATCACTATCTTATGACATTGAAGGTAAATCTAAATTGATTTAACTAAATTAAATAGATTAATGAGTTGGTTCATAGGTAAACTGAAATGAGGTATTACAGCTAACAACATCTCATAGAGAGGTTTTTTATTATCTTCAAGAATTTAAGTTAGTTATTTCTATTGCATACAATAGAAAATTAATTATTCATTAGTCTTTCTCACACTTGCAAAATTCTAGGCCCAAAATTTTTACGTTGATGTTTATCAACACAATGACTGCTATTACGATAAACACATTGATAATGCCAATAGTTACTCCATTTTTTGATAAAACCAAAAGTCACCTTATAATGTCTCTCCTACGCCAATTCACTCGCATGTTAATACAATATAAACACGACTTTGATAAACCCACCAATTTGGTTAGCCCAATAGTTACACCTTGAATTAAATATTAGATACCTACTCTTTATTATTAATAAGAGAGGGGAGTCAAAATTCAAACAATTATAATACAACTAAATTAAAAATAAATAAATAAATTTGTCAGAGTATATATCATTGTTTAATTAGAATTTATATCTAAAATCAGAATTTTATCACGTAGGTATCAATTAATATAGTATATCTCATTGGTCAATATAAATTTACCTATAAAATTAAATTTTATTTTTAATTATGCAATATGTTACTCCATGCACGACTTATAATATAGATAATTTTAATTGCACGACTTAACTATAAATAATTTTAATTTTATAGATAAATTTTTATTAAATAATAAAATAAACGATAATAATTTAATATCTTAGATATAAACTCTAATTGACTTTAAAAATATATTATAATTAAATAAAAAGATAAAATATAATAATTTCATTTATCATTTTTTATTTTACTAAATTTTCATCGAAAAAACTTCATATTTTTAATCAAATACAATATTGAGTTCCATTCTTATTAATAAAAGTGGTTAAGGCTACCCTTATTAATAAGAATAGTAAAGGCCACACATGCCGCAACATCTTCCCAAGTTTATAGAATGTTAATAACCAATCCAAAGGACAAACACACAAGTTCCTAGTCTTGAAATTAGAGGTTATAAATCTTATTTCGCCAAAAATTGGTCACTCTATGATTAGTTATAGCAACTAATGTGGATCACCACATGCTTAAACCTAGCCCCTACAATGGGGCAATCATAAAGACAATAGCAACTTCGGCTAAGCATGTGGATCACCACATGCTTAGCTAATTGATTGACAACCCCTTTCGGAAAATTTCTAAGTTAATACAAATTGTGGTTTACCTTGAAGAAATAATTATAAAGAATCAAAGATAATAGTCATGGAGAAAAATCGAGGACAAGAATTATAAACAAAATCAACTATTTATTTTTCCAGCAAAATCAACTATGGACAAACTCAACAAATCACCTTGTCAATAGATCTAGCTGTGCCACAACTTTTCGCTCTCTGAGGGTAAAAAGGATACAAGTAAAGTGTTAAGGATTGTGCATGCTATGCAAATATTAATAAGAAACCATGGGTAAAGCGGAATTTGAAGAAATTTAAACTACAGGAAATTGATACTATCTATACGCTCACCTAGGAGCCAATTAGCCAACAATCAAGTTCACTTTCACAAGAAAGTGTACCTTTATGCGCATTGAAGAACTGCAAGACTGATACACCAGTATCGCTGCAGCATACTGGCAGTATGGGGGCTAAGCGTTCTGCCAAAATTGAACATACTTGCGAATTCCTCTTGATGAAACTGAGTGTCATGTTTGAGGCGGCAGAGGAGTACCTGCCATGTTTGCACCTGTCCATCCACCATTAGCCATCACATTTGTAGGAGCAGCAGCCACACCATGGCCACCAAATGGACTCATTCCTTCAGTTGGCACCCCACCAATTGGCTGAAGCTGGGGCACCCTGGCATACACAGCGCTAGGCGCACCACCCTGACCAACATAAGGAGGGACATAGTTGGCACCAGTAAAAACATTTCCATATGGATTAGAAGCTGCAAAAGTTTGAGCAATAAGAGCTCAGTAGTTTAAGAAATCGACAAATAAAACAGTAACAGCTAAACAAAGAAATTAACTGGTGCTTTGCGCCCTCTGTTCAGCATTTAAAACTTCCGCTCGTAGTTCCTCTAAATCTTTGGTCATAGCTACCAAATTTCTCTCCATTTCATGCATATGCGTCACCATCTCAATATTGACGCCCTTTTCATGCTCGAAAGAAGCTCTATCACACAAATTGAACCAAACAAAAATGACTCAATAAGATCTTAACAATATAAAGAAAACAGATAGGCAAGTCGTCGACAGATAATCAAGGACTTCAATAATGTTTAACTAAGAAAGTGCATGTTCAACTTTATGCAAAATAAATGTAGACCTCAATTTTTAGCTTAACTAAATATTTCTGAGAAGTAATTTATAAGCAGTTTTTTGCAAGACGTATCACCTTGAGTAACCTATAACAATTATGAGAAGTCCATGGGTGGTAATAGGGATATTGCCAAATAATTCACATTTAACTATAATCATGTGCTTGGCCATTAATAATAGGCAACACATCAATCCCACATAAAAAGGAAAAGAAAATTAGAATGCTTTCTTACTTTGTTTACTTTGTAAAATGCTTAGCTTGTTGAATTCAAAGAAAAACATATAATTTGGAAGCTGAAGAAAAAATATGCAACACATAAATCCCACATAAAAAAGAAAGACAGAAAAATTGAATGCTTTCTTACTCTGGTTACTTTGTAAAATGCTTAGCTCTTTTGATTCAAAGAAAAACATATAATTTGGATGTGGTGAAGGAAAAATGGCAAAGGGTGCCAACATAACATTTAAAGATAAAATCTCATAAAAATTTAGGAAGAGGATGATAAAATAAATGATCAAAGGAATGGGTAGAAAATATACACGCACACCCATGCTTATTTTGTACACTCAGGATCAATCAAGATATAATCACAATAAAAAGAGACTCATATTTTAAGAAAAAATTTAAGAAAACAACCCTAAACTGATTCTATAATTCCCACATAACAGTAAATATATAAGAAAGAACACCTACAACCTGAACTTACAGATGCCTTTTTTAAGAACCATTAAAACTGACAAGAAATCCCAGACTGACATACAGTCAGTAGTTTTCTACATTAATCATTCTATCTTAATATGAAATCATTTCATGCTTAAGCACAAACAATCAAATCTAAAATTAAAATCACCTTGTGCTAAAGCACAGAATACTCAAAACTAAACTTCATGGTACAAATAATATCTTCAATTAGTGCAACAAATAAAAATATCAAAATCTTATTGTTTGTGAGGAAAAAACACAAATAGCCAACGGCCAAATTTTCCTTCTTCATCAACCAATTAAGGCTAAAAAGTATGATGTGTGGCAGAAGTAAGACTGCAACAGGATGCCCAAGAACAAAATGACAAGCTAAGCAAAGGGAAGCATAAACAGGGAATGGCAAACCTTACAATCTCTTGGCAGACGAAGAGGCTAAGAATTAAGTCGTACAAACAAAAAATGGAAATGGAACAAAACAAAGAGCAAACAGTGTGCCTCGACATTGGTCAAACTGAATGACAGATACGAGCTTCCAAAGAATGTAAAGATTGAATCCCAGACACCAGTTTAAAAAGAATGAAGGCCAAAATTAGAACTTAGTGCTAAGAACTTAATTAAAGGAAGAAAATTTTCATCAAACACAATAAGAAGTAAGCATAAAAAAGACAAACAGGCACAAGTGTTTGCTCTCATACTCGGTATCATCCTAAATCTAGATATGATAAATGGGAGACTCATATTTATAGGCAAAAAGCCAAAGAAATGTTTCAAGTTGACTAACAAGAAGAGTAAAATAAAGTATACGAGGTTGGAATTTATAAATAACTTCATAAAAACCCAAATTTGAAATTTGAACAAAAAAAATCTCTGCTATACGTTTAATACATCCAAATACAAAACCATAAATCAAATTAGAGAAGAAGTCTTAAAACGTTCAATCCTTAATGATGACATTAAGTAAATCTTCAAGCACGCACATCTAATAATAGCAATAAAATGATAAACTCCATAAACAAAAACAAGGAAACAGAACACATGAACTCAGTGATCTATGAGTTGTGAGTGAAGCCATGAAACCATGGACTAAGTTCAAATGTAAAAGCATTCTCCTTTTATCAGACTAGTCCCAAACCTTTTTGGGGCATCTCTTTGTGAGATGTGTGGACTCTTTTGACGCCTTGCATTTAATTTTTTTGTTATTAATATGCCACGATTTCTCTCCATTCAAAAGTTATTTTTCAGTATGCTAGCCCTGATATTTTCATTTCTTATTTGTATAGGGATTTTATTCAATTTGTTGATGATCAGAAACTATTCTTAAAAGAGGAACTAGCTAGATTTTTGTGGAACGTTTATTATGTACCTTGGATTATTTAGGGTGGATTCTTATGATGGTTGGAATTATAACAGTTATTTTGATGTATTTAGATCCATACTTAAGAGTCCTCTCTTATCTAGTATATGTATCTTATCTCAGGAGTTTATCCTCAACCATAATATCTTCAAAACCCTATATATTTATTTTGTCGTCATCATATACATTTCCTCTCAATTAAAATTATAGAGAATGGAGGAAATGAGATCAAAATTTTAATGTCAACGTCATTATATACATTTCCAAATTATTGAACAGGTATCATGGGGTGCGTGTTAAATGGGCTACCTTAATATATCTGCTTGACAAGGATTGACGGGTCAAAAGCTAAAATGGAGCATACCGCAATCTCTGGTGCTCTTGCTTCAAACCTTCAATTTCTGCATGCATTTCAGGTAGAAATTTTAGATCAGCATGAGCTGTCAATAACTCCTCGTTGTACTTTTGGATTTCAGAACTCAGCTCTTGTCTGGATGCATCAATTCTTTTTCTTTCCATATGAGCCCCCTGAAGGTTCTGACGTAAGCTTTCACTAGTGCGTAGGTCAGCCTCCATCTTAGATATTTCTTCAAGTAATCCTCTGCTTTCAATATCACTATCAGCCTGCATAGTTCTCATATAGGATCGAACTTTCTCCAAATCCAACTGAGTCCCAGCAAGTTCTCGCCTTAAGGAGACATGAGTGGCAGCAAGTCTCTGGTTTTCCATGGCTAGTTTCTCCATTTCAGCACCTTGCAAGAGCAACTTTCTCTCTAAAAGATCTGGGGAAGAATGTGAATCTAGAATGTGGTGACTAGCGAATCGCCCTAATGGAGGATATGAAACATCATGCATTAAAGCAGAAGGCTGTTTTGCGTTATCCTCGAATTCTAACATGTGCCCTCTCGCAGCCATGATGATCTACAACAAAAATGATAGAAAATTCAATTTCTTGAGGTGGAACAGAGGCTACATACAAGTTGCTCTAGTAGCACAGTTTCACTCACAGGTCACACTCTTGATACAAAAGGGAAATGTACAAACTATAGTAATAAAGTAAGATCTGAGGATGCACCAGTTAACGATCGCACAGCTATTGGGAATGTGATAATAGTCATAGTTCACAGATCTGAGATAACAATCCTACTTATAGAAACTAATGAGTAAGAATAATGCAACAACTGCTATTAACTTTCAAAGTAAGATCTTTCAAATAATAAAATATCACCTATATGCTTTTTAAGTACATATCTGGATATAGCAGAAAAAACTGTCCGCAAAATACATCTTTTTTCTTTTATATCTAAGGATAAGGTAAACGTTAAAGTTGTTTCTTCACATGAAACATTCATGAAAGGGATTCATCAACCCATCTAACTGTAGATAAAACCTATAGCGAGGATAATAAGAAAAAAAAATGTCTCCCTGAAATAACATTATCAATTAACTTAGAATGACATAATTTTTTGCAGAAGTAAATAGGAATAAATATTTAAGCATGCATAGCTTCCAGAGAAATAGAATGGACGTTTCAATGAAAAATCTTTGCTTTACCCTAAGTTCAGTTACTCGCATATCTGAAACAAATTACCGTTAAAAGCATTGCAGATTACACCTACGAATTTTTACTCTAGAAAAACCTTTACAAACAGTTGGTAAATCGTGCAAAGCTTCATCAAAATATTCCACTAAAAAACATAAGTTATATTTGAAAGAAATGTTCAATCATTATCCACGTTTTCATTTGAAAGACAATAGAACACTTTCCAGATAAATAACCATCCCACCCTCCTCCTTACATAGACCCTCAAAACAATGGCATTACTATAAAATAAACCTTTATGAAGCACTTGTAAACGTTAAATGTTGAAGTAGATATTTAGTAGTTCCCTTTCCTAATAACTTGAACTTTTGGGTTAAGTGATTAGTCCATCTAAAATTAACATGACATCAAAGCCAATGGTTTGAGGTTGGGATTATGTTGATGATATATACCCGAAGAAATATTAATTTGCCTAATGTTGTGTCCAATAGACAATTTGCCCCATGTTTGTCTGCGTGCTAAGCTTAAAAATTTGTTTGCACGTGAGAGAGAGTGTTGAAGTAAATATTTCGTGGCTCCCTTTCCTAACAGCTTGAACTTTTGGGTTAAGTGATTAGTCCATCTAAAATTAATCGTAAACAATGATTAACAAACAAGAATAGCAACTTTTGTGGCCAATAAATTACGAAAGCCCAAACCACATAACTATTCACAAAAAAACTCATATTAACAATCCCAACATAATGTATATAGTATAAATACAGAAAGCCAAGGAAACAAGGACAAAGGGTAGAAATGAGTATGCCAGCTTCTGGAAACTTACCAGCAAACGGCAACATGGGTTGATTTGCAGATGTAAAAGGTCAAAATGTTCAGAGTTCAGACCCGAGTCTGAGAGGCAATTAAAATTTAGTTCCAAAAAATGTATTCGGAATTGGAATTTTAAACATAGAAAACTAATTTTGGATTAAATTTTACATTCCAATCTAAGGTTTTCCCTCCACCCCCAAATCTGAACTATTCAGACAGACTTAAAACCTGTTAGCTGTTTACTCACATTTTACATTACTCGAAAAAGAAAGGACCTCGTGCCCTACGAACATGGCCGAACATCGACATGCTGGAAATTCCATTTCCATCAGAGCACAAATACAACTATATGTGGAAAAATAATTCCAGAAAAACAACAAAATATGAAACGGCCTCAAACTACCATACATAATTTATTGAAGAAAAAATTTTACAAAGGACAAAACCTTAAAAAAAGGCATGTAGTTATTGTAATGTTCAATAACTAAACAAACTCCGATATTGAAAACCACAATAGAAAACGACACTCCGACATTGTTTAATCAGTAATGACTAAATCGCAAGCCTTATCTACTTGATCGTCTCAATTCATCTACTTTCTATGGGTATTAACTCTTATTAATTGCAGTGTCCATCAACTATTTACAATAGAGAGGTTACCCACAGTTTTCGCTCTCATCGCAAAATGTTCATCATTACAATATGCGCATTGCAGAAATAGTGGCCATGTCAGGATGGAACATAATTTTGCAGCATTATTGGATCAACGCGAAAAATTAAGAATAACCCCAACTCGGCAAATGGGCGGAAATCCACAATATGCTTAATCATGTGATATTTAAGAACAAAGATTATTCAAGAATCCACAAAGTCGAAAGAAGGCCAAGGAAAGGGGGAGAAATCATAGTCATGTACACTATGATATAAGGAAAATTGAGATATCTTAATATTCGGAGAACCATACGAGGACTTACTTTAACAACAACCAAACTTCAAAACAGGATTCAGACAGCCAGAGTTCAGAGAGAGGCAACAGGAAGAAGCGGCGTTGTCCACTAACAGGGAAGGAAGATGAGTTCAGAGAGGGGCAATGGGAGAGGGAGAGGAGGATGTGAGGGCCGGCGACGAGGGTAGAAGAAGCCAATGATGGAGAGTCGTGGATGGGGGTCGCCTAGGGTAGGTGTATCGTTGGACAGGAAAGGGCGAGAGAGGGCCGGGGTTGAGACATGGGGGTGCTGATGGGGTCCATATTTTTTTTTTAACTGGAAAATAGGTCCGACTTTCTTACGAGGCAAAAGAGTGGAGAGCCCCACCTGTTATCAGCTATACCCGCAGGACTAATTTAGGAGATCGCTTTATGAAAAAGGATTTTTCAAAACAAAACCTAATTTGGCACATACATGGTAATCATTCTTACCCAAAACAGATTAAAACCGAATTTAGGAGATCGCTCTACTACACTATGCTCTCATTAACCTCTTTTATCAAAACATTGAATTTTTTTCTTGTTCTCACGATGTGTCTTGCTTTAATTACATTATAATTGATGCTAGTCCTACAATAACCCCATCGATTTTTTAATTCTTGTTGAGTTTAACATTTTTATTATAATTTATAATTCAAAAATTTTTAGAATATAATTCCATCCAAATTATAAATTCTGAAAAAATCGATAAATTTTACTTTTATATTTGTAATTATATATTTGAATTCAAATTTATTACCTAATAATAAGTACTTAATAATAATTCATTTAGGACCGCAGGCCCACGTTTGGAATCTTTTTTTTGACACCATTACACTGTCTCGTTCTGTAACGACCTAGCTCAAAGTATAACATAATGGGATATATCGCCTCTTCAAAGTGATTAACCCAAGTTAAAGACTTATAGTCTATTCATACTTATAAACAGGATTTTCTCCCATTAGGTATTAGATGTGAGACTAAATTGCGAGATCTCACAATCCACCCACCATAAGAAATTTCATCCTTGAAATTCTTACACTTGGCCCGTTGTTAGCCCCAACATATGACCTTCCATGTCCCGTGACCCACGACCTTCCATGGCCTGTGACCGTGAGGCTAGCCAACGTTCATAGTCCAGGCCACCATATAATACAGTATCAGGTTGTTCTGATACTATTTGTAACGACCCAACCCAAAGTACAACATAATGGACCTAAGTCATTTCTCTAAAAGGGTTAACCGAAGTTAAAGATCTATAGTTCATTCCTACTTATAAACATAATCTTCTCCTAGTAAGTATTAGATGCGGGACTAAGTTAAGGAATCTCACAATCTACTCACCTTAGGAAATTTCGTCCCCGAAATTCCTAACTTTGGCCCATTGTTAGCCCCAACCCACGACCTTCTAAGACTCGTGACTCACGACTTTCCATGGCCCGTGATCGAGATGGCCCATGATCAAAAGCCTAGCCAATGTTCGTAGTCCAGCCCACCATCTAACAAGGAACTAGGTTGCTCTGATACCATATGTAATGACTCGGCCCAAAGTGCAACGTAATGGGCCTAAGTCATTTCTTTAAAAGGGCTAACCAAAGTAAAAAATATATAGTTCATTCCCACTTATAAACAGGATATTCTCTAAGTAAGTATTAGATGTGGAATTAAATTAAAGAATCTCACACGTTCAAGCTCAATCTTATTCACATTAACAAACATCTTAAGTCTATGTTTTCATCTACTACGACCTTTGTTTTAGTGACATAGAATGGTACACAAAAAAATTGAGTTATCTTAATATTTAGACCTGTTGGAGGTAGGCTGTCGGCGACTAGAAGAAGCAGTGTAGTCCACTGATAGGGAAGAAAGATGAGTTCAAAAAGGGTAGAAGGAGAGGGAGAGGAAGTTGTGAGGGCTGGCAACTAGGGTAGGAATCGATGTAGGGTAGGAGTATTGTTGGGCAGGAAGGAAGAGAAGGTAAGAATCAGGGAGCTCATGGGTTACAATTTTTTTTTTGTAAAGGGGTCTAGACTTTAACTAGAACCTCACTTGCTATTTTCTCTTATTCCCCAAAAGGACAACTTTGAGAGTTTTTTTTTATAAAATAGGATCTTTTCACAAGCGATTCTCCCTTCATAACCAGGACTATTAGGAGAAAACTCGTTACAACACAACCTACTATAAAACAAGGATAACATCAATAAATACAAAGAAAATAACCCAATATATAAAGATAATAACCCAAGAAACAAACAAGATAAGTGGATACATGGTTATAACTCTAAGGTGCCTTTACCAACAAGTAATGAGTTAGAACAATATATTCATCTAAGCCACTACTTGTCACTTAATTTCATAATCACAACACAAGCAGCACAACTATAGCACAAGGAATATCACAAATTTTGGGCAATGACCATCTATGCCACCACCACACACTTAATCTTTCCAACTTGCAAGCAAACTCAAAAGGTTTCACGTACTTGGTTACACCATTAGTTCCTAGGCCCTAAGGCTTGGATTGTACAAACAAATCCATATTAGACCTTCACACCCTAGAGTATTTTCACTTATAAATTAGACTGATGTAATTAAATATAATAAGAAAATCACACTCATATCAAAAAGTTGTTGAACCTTATTTTGATGAGACTATATTGCAAATCACTTGCTAAGTAGTCCATAAGAGTCTTTGTACACTTTGTGTGAATCAAATCATCAAGATTCAGAGAAGAAGTGAAAGTTTGGCAACTACTTCAGCTAGAACTTTAGTAGCCAAAAAGTCAACCCTAGGGATTACATGGAAAGCTTGGTAGCCACTTCAACAGAAACTTTAGTGGTCGAAAGTCAGGATCAACCCTAGGGCTAACATGGAAAGTTTGGCATCTATTTTGGCAGTGAGTTTGCCAGCCGAAGTTGCAATAATAAGGGGAGATGTGTTTGACTGTAGACTTTGGCAGCTAAAACTACATTGATAAGAGACAAAAGTTCGGATAAAATGGCAAAGAAGTGTTAGTGGATGTTCGATAGAAACATCGACAATCATTGGGTAACCAACCTTCTGGATGAAAGAAACCAAACACATTATGAATATATTGGCAGAGACTTTGGCAAGTCGTCGGTAGCCGATTACTTGAAAATTTGCCAAAAGCAGGCATCGAAAAAAGCAAACATGGATGACTCAAGTCCTAACGGCTATTATTTATAGATAAAACTCCCTAGGCTATTAATAAGGCCTTGGAAAGTGTATTTAGAGATGGTCTACTCCATCTAGATTCTCTATGGCCCTCATAGACCTCAAGGAATCTGAAGCCTTGGAGATTAGATTGGCCATCCTATTTTGCTTGTTAATCTAGTTTTTTCATTGTGTACCTACAAAGGATGTATGTGAGGCAATGATCAAGTGTGTGAGCTTCATTATTAAACTTCCAAGGTATTGGAAGTGTGCGTGAGTACTTGGCCTAAGAGAGGGAAAGTGTTGTGGATGGTAAGAGCTTGGTAAATAACTAAACTAGCTTCAAGTAGTGTGGCTCCTAGGGTGTTAGGAGTCGGTTGCGAGCTTGTTTGACACTTAGTTCGTGCTAATGAAGGAAGTCTTTTTGGTTGTAAGCCTCCTTGGCATAGAGGTGGTGCTTGTGAATGAAGACTTGTTGTTGCTTGTAAGTGTACGATATAGTGTTAAGAGTGAAGCTAAGATAACCTACTCATCCAAAGGACTGGTGGGATAGAAGAGATAAATGGGAGCTTTGAATCTCTTAAAAAATCTCTTATGTCTTGTATCTTCACTCCTCTCCATTCCCTCTTGTGTACTTA
>JAVDBV010037928.1:753-19336 GCA_032619315.1 Piper longum
TAAAGGTGGAGAGAAGCGTCGGGTTTGGGGGAGGATGATGAGAAGTGTAGAGTGGCAAACTTGTAATTTAGACTTAACTCGACACCGACTCGAATCAAGAATAATTATAACTCGTAATAAATCCTAAAAAAATACAGAAAAATAGGGGAAAATCCTATAAAATAAAAACAATCATCACAACATTCAAATGATATGATCTATAACTAATAACCCACCATAACTACTAAATAACTCGTCCTAATGTGTTAATCGGCCTAAAACTATTTCTACGATCAAATCAGTAAAAAGAAAAATTACTGCATACTTTCATATATTGTGATGACTCATCTCACATCATTTTTTCAATGTTATCATCATATATTCAGGTATGCATGACTCTCAGCGTTCATAACTCACGCTCGTCTCGACTTAGTGTGATGTCTATGAGCTGACTCGACTCGAACCGACGGTTGAACCAACTAGTTCGTTGTAATAAAACCCTGACTCGAGTCACGGGTTTTAGAAAGGAAGTGTCGGGGAAGAAAAAAAACACCCTGATGGCAAAGTTGTAAATAAGTATTGACTCGATTCCTACTCGAGTCAAAATAATAACTAATTCGTAATAAATCCTAAAAAAAATACAAAAAATAGGGGAAAATCCCATAAAATAAAAACAAACATCACAACATCCAAATGACATGCTCTATAACTAATAACCCACCCTAACTACCCAATAACGTGTCCTAATACGTTAATCGGCCTAAAACCATTTCTACGATTAAATCCATAAAAAGAAAAATTACTGCATACTTTCATATATTCTGCTAACTCATCTCACATCATCTTTTCAATGTTATCATCATATATTCAGGTATACGTGACTCTCATCGCTCATAAATCACGCCGTTCTCGACTCAGCGTGCGGTCTATGAACTGACTTGACTCGAACCGATGGTTGAACCGACTGGTTCGCTGTAATAAAACCCTGATTCGAGTCACGGGTTTTACATAACTGATCCTGTGCGGCATGATTCCCTCCCTAGAAACACTAGCCTTCCCCTTTGTTTGAAGCAATTGATCGCTACACAAGCGGTACACTCATCATAATGCAGACACCAACACAACCAGTACTAGTACATTGACCGATCAAGGTCAAAGATTGTACCAAGCCCCAGCCACTGTTCACCCCTACCTATTTGAAGACACACACGATCACCAAGTATCAGCGCTATGCGTCCCTGTACCGGTCACCCAACTTCCTCACGGTACCAACCAGACCTCGAAATCACTGGTTCAGTCTTCGGTAGCCAAATACGACGTGACACCACAAGATTATGGGAACTCTTCCCGACCTCAATTCCAACAATATGAATACAGGAATACATGTAATCTACACCTTAGACAGCTTGCCAGTCGTGGACATGCAAACCCCACGACTTGGCCTCTCAACCCTCACTCGACAGGCCTAACCCCTCGGCGGTCCGAGCCTAGGGGTGTCGAACAATACAAGTGCGACCCTTGGTCTAAGGGTGGAACCCGACTACTCCGGTAGTCTTCCTTGGAGGCTCAGGTCGACTTCACGACCAAGCTACAACTTCCCCAAGTCCCTCTCCCGACCAAGGTGGCTCTCCTCCACCGAGAGCTCACTCTTCCTCTTCTTTTCTCTTCTTTGGTTATTCTCCCACTCTCTACTCTCCACAAAAAATGACAATTCCTTTATATAGAAGTCCTGGGCTAATGTGCAACACGTCATCACTTGGATCCTCACCATCCAAGCCTTTGATCAACAGCTTCAATTTGATCAAATACGTCATTGGGCACTTGGAATTCCATCACCGAACACATCATCCAACCCTTGGCATTTTGTCTGCAAATTACCGGAAACTCCCCCTTAGTACGTCTTGGCTAAGTGATCGAACCCTTCTGGTTTGACTCGACCAACCCTTGTATTGACTCACTATTGGTATGTTCCAAACTTGCACCCAGTACTGGACACGGTACTGGCTCCCAGTACTAGCTGCCCGGCATACTCGGTCATGGTACTCGGTCATCAACAACCTTTGCTCCCACTAGCCTTGACCTTACCCGCATGTGGACCATTAGACCTCACGTACCCGTCGGCACTTTGCTTGCACATTAATAAGATTAGAACTCGGTAAGTTGTTCCACCACCTGGCTAGCTCCAGCTACCTAATTGAACACGAGATTGCTAGGGGCAATCGCCAAATCCTAGCTCCCGACTGTCCTGTGAGCTATACCTTTAACATTAACCTTTGTTTGGTTTGCATAAAGAGATAAAAACATATGAATATTTCTTAATTACAATTTACAATTAAGGCGCAAAATCTCTTCATAAAAAGACGATGATAAAGAGCCTAAGCAAATGATGCTGATTAACAGCTCGATCGTGACCCCACCACAATCTCTCCCCAATACTAATGAACCGTTTCTTTGATAAAGATAACATTATTTTAGACCCCCATTATATAGTGCTTTTTATTAATGTTTTTTTTATAAAAAAGAATGCTTTGGAATGGTCCCTTTGAAATCTTATAAAATTTCTGAATAGACTCTAGCTCATTTTTCTTCCCAAGTGCTCTTTCTTGATTGGTTCAGACCACGTGAAGTGGATCGCTTCTATCAATAAAAAGAACAAAAATTGGCGTTTATATATTGCCGGTGGGGACTTTTGAATCGAGATAAATAATTAACTTCAAGAAGGTTTTTTTAGTGTACTTACAACAATGTTCCTCCTGGGGAAGGTATGTGACAAGTGTCAATGATCGCCATATTATGTGTTTACAGTGGCAAGAAGAATGGTAATCCCTAGTAATTAGTGGACTCAACAAGCTTTCATTAAGTTCAAAGTGTAATAAAATCTTGAAAGATGTTGCTGGTGTCATATCTTTTGATGATGTATTAATATTATATCATCTGGTCGAGAGACCAGACTTCTATAAAAAGCAAGGAGGAACATTTCTATCCTTTTGAAGACATTTGCTCTCACCGGAGGGAAGAATTGATGCTTCCTCCATGCATCAGCAGCATCGCTCTTGTTAAAATCTTTTATTTCATCTACCACATGATAATTTTTTTTTATTTATGTAACATATATACTTACTATATTTAGCACCACACAAAATACCATAAGTTTTTTTGTTTTGCACCAAAACTGCATGTCTACAAGCAAGAGAGTTTTGCTCTCTAGAGAGCCAAATTATAGTTACATTCATCCCATACGTAGTAAACATAATAACATTAAAAGCGCTATTACTTTGCCAAAATAGGTGAGAAGGGTTATTGTTAGGGGTGCTAAACGAGCAAGTGAGCCGAGCTCGACTTATGTTCGAGCGTTGGAACTCGAATATTTTTTACGTATTCGAGCTCGACTCGAGCTCGAATACGGCTCGTTTAACTCAATTAAAAAAATAAAATTGGCGTGATTTGAAACCCACAACATTGAGGTCAAGGACTTGCTTACCTACCATCTTGATTACCTACCATCTTAACTATCTCACCTGTTTGTTATTATATTGTATATAAATAAATATAATTAGTTACAATTAAACTTATTAGTATATATATATATATATATATATATATTATATTATTTTATCGAACGAGTCGGGCTACGAGTCGAATTCAAATTATAACCGAGTCAAATCGAGTCGAACACGGCCTTGCTCAAACTCGGCTCGTAAGATTTGAGTTTGAGTCGAGTATTTAAATATCGAGTTTCGAGTCGAGTAGAACCGAGCTGCGTCAAATGCTCACGAGCTGGTTCGCTCAATTAACACCCCTAGTTATTGTGTGGTATGTACCATGTTTTGGCAATCAGATAAAATGATATGAGATTGTAACACAGCCTCTAGTTCAGCAGCTTTGCATTGACTCATTGTTTAGATCCTACTACAACAATTATAGGAATAGCATCACTAACCGTAAGAGAACAGCCCAAGTTATGAGATTACAATCCCTGTAAATCCTTCATCGATAGTCGCGATGTTTTTCTCCGTATTCTTAGATAAAATATCAGAAAAAGAGCCAATGTTTTTGTTTAAAGCTCCTCTACCAAAAGCATGTTTTTTGTAATAGGAGAGATAAGTTAAAGATTGCAATCATCAACCGGCTTGATTCCATGGATAATTTCATTCCTTCGTCCCCAAATTCAGTAGAAGAAAATAATACAAGTTTGTGAATAATTTAATTGTCTACATAAGGTTTATATTTTTATGGATCGCAAGAAAACTAAAGTTACATCGAAAATACTGTGGCTTAATATGCAAAACTTTTTTAAGTACATGACCACCTTTGATTGGGCCAACGATTCCTTCTAAATGTAAATAAGTAGGAATCTAAGTTCATTGAAGTACGCTCGGCCCGAATCCATGTCAAGCCTAATGGGCCTTTAAAAAGGACTTATAATAAGTTTTACGGATCCTTTTAATCCAAAAACTAACTTAAGGAATAAGATTTTCCTATTAACCAATATATAAGTCACTGGTCACTTCTAAAACATGATGTAGGATAAACTAAATAATTTTCACCCTCACACACATCATACTACCTGAATCATTTCTCTTTAATTATATATTAGGCCCACATATTAAAGTTAAGTTTTAAAAGACTTTAATTCAAGTTAGTTATCATCTGAATCATACGAATGATGTGATGTGAAATAAAGTTTTCCTATTAACCTATATATAAGTTAACCTATATATAAGTCCACAAGACTCATATCTTAAGAAATAAAATTTTCTTATTAACCTATATATAAGTTACTAATCACTTTCAACATAAAACCATAAGTTACTAATCACTTTCAACATAAAACCATTGACCACTCTCCCGTTTATTCTCATGCACCACTATTACAAATTATTATTAATTTTCCATACAAAATTTAATTTATTATTAATTTTGAAATAGTGAAGAGACCAAGATACGAGGCCCAACATGTGTTAGGGGATGAGAGCAATGGCGTGTCAAATTTTGTCATGTCGTCTGATAAAAATAGGATGGTGATATGAAAGAGGAATTGACAGATAATCGTATTTAAAGATGAAAAAATATAAAAGAAAGGATTGCCCTATTAATAAATTAACTCCTACAGACCGAGTCCATAATATGTGAGAGAGGAGTCATGCACCAAAAAATACAACTCCGCAATCCTAAGTTTAATTTTTTTATTTCTCAACATTACAAAATTACAAACTGAAACTTTTAACAATGACATAGACCCTCCACACTCCATATAAAAACCTAAAATATGCGAAAAAAGTGCAGAAAATTTTAATAGCTCCAACCTAACTCTTTAAATTGGGTTTTGTTTTTTTTAAAAAAAATCTTCAAGTCAAGTCCAAAATTTAGGGTCGACCAAACTTCATTTCAAACCGAAATAATCAATGAACCAACTTTTTGGTTTAGTTTTTATAACAACCCGTTTGTTCCGAGCCATGAGTCAAGTATTACTATATAAAACTAAATGTCTCGTAAATTTTTTTAATTTTTAATATTTTTAACATAAAATATTAGCTTAGAGTAATCTAAGCCCCATGAACCGAACCAAATTCTCAAGTCATACAAAGAATAGTCCAATAAGAGAGTCCTCCAAATGTCTCGACTCTACCCATCTTTTTATGTTAATACCTGCGGAGAAAATTCCGCATTTGTGATAAAAGCATTAAGTCATATAATTATAAGAAAAAATGATATATTTCACAACATCATTAATTTAACTTTTAATGATTATGAGCCTATGTTGAGCTCTTAATATGCTAGAAGAGTGGCCGCTCATCTAGCTACAATCTCATGCATACACACACACATACTATGTGGCCCTCGGCCTATAGTTATCAATATTTGTCATTGACTCACCCTTTCGGTATAACAAGTACATAATGAGTCATCTTATACCATTATGTCATGTCACCCCTTTCGATATAGGTGCAGGTATTTTAAAGGTGTTGCCCTGTGTTAGACTGAGTCAATTTATAAATCCTGATTGCGCTTGGTGTATGGTGGTGGAATGTAGGCTCAGGCCGACCAAAACTCCCAAATATGAATATATGACATTTTGTATGTGTTACCTCGTGTTGAAAACTCCCAAATATGAATATATAATATTTTGTGGGTACTGCCTCGTATTGGATTGAGTCAATTTGTTGACCCTGATTGTGCTCGACGTATGGTGATCGAATATGAACTTAAACCAATCAAGACTCTCAATTAGGAATATATAGCACTTTGAATAATTATACGGACATGAAATTTTGTTGAGACCTAAACTTCTCTAAAGCCTTCCCTTTGTGAGTCAAATATGCTCACAAACTATCGAGATGATGTTTCGTTTAACATCAACAGAATTCTCCATTCTCTTTTATATAAAGAATAAGTGTAGAATTCAAGAAGTCACTATATTTAAATTTATGAAAAATAACATAATCACATGTAACTATACCCGCCATTTGTGTGATAACAAAAAATCAAAAAAACTAAATATTGAGTTAAAGTAATTATCCATATATATCACCGTACGGGTACTCTAAAGGTTATAATTAATAATTAATTTTAAAAATTAATTTAATTAAATATTATTTATTATTCATTCTTAAAATTTACAAAACTCTAAATAAAATAACTTAATTATTTAAAAAAATTACAGTTTTTAATAAATTTTTATTTAGTTTAGTTTATATTTTGGACAAATGTTTAAGTGCATTTAAATTTGGTTCAAAACCAAATCAAACTAAAATCGATCAAAAAATCGAAAAATTTTAAAAAAAAATAATATTCATGGTTTGTGCGAGTTATTATTAATTTTTTTATTTATTTGAGATGTTTAACTTAATATTTATATGTATAATATTTTTTTAGTATGATTACGATGTTTAAATCATGTTTTAATTTTATTTATTATAAAAATTGTATTAATTTTAATAAAAATATTATAAATATCAGGATTTCAAATTTTTCCTTCAAAAATATACTTTTAATCTAGTTTTAATAATTTTGGTTTCTAATAAGTTGAATCAAACTAAACTAAAATATTTATATTCAGTCCAGTTCGGAATCGATTTTGGGATAATTTCGAGCTCCTTAAAAATATCTATCACTGTTTAAGCGGGTAAACGGATGCACATACCCGACGGAAAACCCTAAAAAAATGACCAACTTCTTCTCCTCGCCAACGAGCACAACTGAAGGCGCCAAAAAAGCCCCCCCTCGCCTCCACCTGCCTTTCTTGGCTCGTAAAAGGTCGCCTTCTTCATCGTCCCTCTTCTTACTGCTTGCTGTCTTCTGGTGCATGGCTCCACTACTGGTTTCTAGTATTGCTGGGCTGTGTTAAATGACGTGTCGTGGTGGTTTGATTTTGTGAGTGTTTGGTTGGTATATCTGTTGGCGGGGATGGAAATAGCGGTGCCTGCCGGGCGCGGTTACGGGGGTTTTGTCTCTTTGCACCGTAGGGGTGGTGAAAGTGATGCAAGGGTTGAGGGGTTTATCCGGCTGAAGTTGGGGGAGGGGGCTTCTTGTGCGAAGGGCATGTTTGGGTTGCGACGTTCTTGCTGCTATGTTTTCACTGCCCATGTCGAACTGCTGAAAAGGGTTGATTGTGATGGGAAGAGGGGGAAAAGGAGGGTTTCTGTTGTTGCAAGAGCCGAACCCGCTGGGGTAAATGGTAGGTTGGGTAAGGGGTTGAGGAGTTCCGATGGGCATCTGCGAGGTGGTCAGTTGGAGCCGAGTTCGCGTTGGTTTGATGAGCCCGAGAACAGCGATCGCCTGCGGCGGTTGGTTAGAAATGGGGAACTTGAGGAAGGATATAGATGCTTGGAGTACATGGCATGTCATGGAGAAATTCCTGATATAATTTCCTGCACGAGTTTGATTAGAGGCCTCTGTCGATTGGGCAAGACGAAGAAGGCCACCCGTGTTCTAGAGATAATTGAAGTATCTGGGGCTGTCCCGGATGTGATAACCTACAATGTTCTCATTAGTGGTTATTGTAAGTCTGGTGAGATTAATAATGCGCTGCTGTTGCTAGAAAGAATGAGTGTTGCGCCAGACGTTGTAACATACAATACTATTCTTCGCAGTTTGTGTGATCGTGGGCAATTGAAACAAGCTATGGATGCTCTCGATCATATGCTGAGAAAAGGGTGTCTCCCTGATGTTATTACATATACCATTCTGATTGAGGCTACATGTAAGGAAAGTGGCGTTGGTCAGGCCTTCAAGTTGTTGGATGAAATGAGGAATAGGGGATGTAAGCCTGATGTGGTGACCTACAATGTTCTAATAAATGGGATTTGCAAAGAGGGGAGGCTGGATGATGCAATTAGGTTTGTGAATAATATGCCTTCGAATGGCTGTCTGCCCAATGTGATCACTTACAACATAATTTTGCGCAGCATGTGCAGCACAGGCAGATGGATGGATGCTGAGAGACTTCTATCTGATATGGTGGAGAATGGCTGCTCCCCTAGTGTTGTGACATTTAATATTTTGATTAACTTCCTCTGCAGAAAAGGATTGTTGGGCCGCGCCATTGATGTTTTGGAAAAGATGCCTAGACACGGGTGCATTCCCAATTCCCTAAGTTATAACCCCTTGCTTCATGGATTCTGTAAGGAGAAGAAAATGGAAAGGGCAATTGAATACTTGGGTATAATGGTGTCAAGAGGTTGCTATCCTGATATAGTAACTTATAACACCTTGCTTACTGCATTATGTAAAGATGGAAAAGTAGATGTTGCAGTGGAGGTGCTAAACCAGCTAGGCACACAAGGTTGTTCACCTGTTTTGATCACTTATAACACAGTGATTGATGGACTTTCAAAAATGGGGAAAACAAACAAAGCTGTGGATCTCTTAGAAGAGATGTTGCAGAAAGGTCTCCAACCTGATATCATAACTTACTCATCATTAGTGGGAGGATTGAGTCGTGAAGGCAAGGTTGACAAAGCAATTAATTTTTTCCATGAATTGGAAAGGCAAGGTGTTCGGCCTAATGCTATTACTTACAATTCCTTAATGCTAGGTCTCTGCAAGGCTCGGCAGACAGATCGGGCTATTGACTTTTTAGCATATATGGTATCACAAGGCTGTAAGCCAACCGAAGCGACCTACTCTATTCTTATCGAAGGTTTGGCTAATGAAGGCATGGCTAAAGAAGCTCTAGAATTGTTGAACGAATTAAGTTGTAGAGGGGTTGTGAGAAAAAGTTCAGCAAAGAATATGGCAGTCACAATATAGCCTTATAGGCCGCCTGGGAAATTTTTCAGCATGACCATTGGTGAGTCCATTTTAAGCATTTCAGCAGTTTTCTTAGGATTCTTATGAATTGCAAAGATCAAGTACCAGTTTTGTAGAATCTTCAGGAGTACTCGATTGAATAGCTGTGGTTATTGTACACTACTTCACGCTTCTCTACTGGTATAGAAATCCTATTTTACTCTATCTTCAAATTTCTGAAATGATTGTAATGAAATGTATTTCTACGGCTAATTTGACACAAAGTAGCTTAGTTTTTACCTTTCAACGGGTCTTGATTCAGGTGTTTGCAATGTTGTCCAGAATCAAGATGGTTGAATTTATAGGTCTTGGTTCAAGGGATTCATCTTTGACTCTTGCTTGTGTTCTGTATCAATATATTTTGGATCAAGTGCCCCTCAATGTAGCCTATCAATTAGCGGTTCACATTGTTTCTGTTAAGGACTAAGTTTAAATTAAATCAGTTTGTGTGGCTGCAAGTGTTTGCTTTTCTTGTTACTTTTAACAACCCAAAAGCACTAACACCTCCAGATTGAATATTCACTATGAGAAAAATTCATTCGATCGATGCATCATTAAAAAGGGGGATTAGAATTGTAGTAAATGTTTCAGCAAACTCATTGTAGCAGCCCTCTTATTAGTTTAATTCACCAAAATTAGTGAAATTTAACTACTTATTAGATTAAGGTACATCTAAATATTTATAAGATTATCCATGTTTTTTTCTCACTTAAGCGAGTGTATTCATGTGTTGAGGTTTTTAATATTTTAAAACTTTAAATGATCATTTAATATATTACAAACTTTTGTTTTAACTCATAATATAAAATATTTTGTATAAAATATTAAAAAATAGTATTTCGTATATTTGAAAGTATTGATGCACCGGATCGTGTTTTTAAAATTTTGATGTGTTAATTATCAGATGCTTTGCAGATGCACAGGTTTTGCAAGGTGGGATCTAACTAAAGGTGTTCTATCTTTTTTTAGGGGTCGAATTTGCTATAACAAATTTTATGACAAACTCGCTCTGAACCAAATACATAATGTTCTGTCACGTAGTTGGTTAATTCAATTTTTCGAGATGAATATTTAGTAGATACCAGATTAAAAAAATATGGATATGTTTGTCCGTATTCATTATGTGTGAATTAGGCTCATTTTCGTGATGAAACCTTCATGTGAAGTATTACAAAAATAAAAAAATGTGTTATATAATGTAGATGGCTGAGAACAATCAGGTCAATATAGGAATATAACACTCATGATACACAGTGATATCATAAAAATAAATAATATAGCGATACTCTTATTTGGAGATAAGTAAAACATATAACATATTTTAATGTCTGAAATTATATAAAGGATAATATGTAAATAGACTGGTGTAGCTACAAGCTCATGGGTATGCTTATCATTTTATGGATATTTTAATTAATATTAATCTTTTTCCTTATTGATTAAAAAATTATTAAACTTGACTATAATCTAGCTAACCAAAATTATCGCTACCATATAGAAAGGACACTCGATACATAGCTGACACCACAAATTATGCTAATGGGAGTGATCAGATGGCAAAATTGAAACTTTTAAAATGGATTTTTGGGCCTTTATTATATACATATGTGTGTCAATATATATATATATATATATATATATATATATATATATATAATCATTAAAATAAGAAAAAGTATTTTAAAACAGAAAATTTATCAAACCGATATCATATGATGCTCTTCATTTTATTTATTTTTATTTTGGTATTCGGAGGACATTTAATAAAATTAGAAGTGTAAACGAGCCGAGTCGAGCCAAGCTAAACTTTAATGCAAATGGGCCAAGTCGAACTTGTTTAAAATTTATGATATTTTGACTTAGTTCGAGAGCTCCAACCGAGCTTGAGTCTAACGAATATTTATATTCTCGACTTATATATGATCAAAAAAATTTTAAATATTATATAAGTTTAATGTGACGTCAACGGTATTTACGAGCTGAGCCAAAACAAATATTTTTTTGAGTTTGAAAACATCAAATTCGAGTTTTGAGCCGAACTGAACCAAATACTCCTTTACTCAAACTCTATTCATTGTTCAAAGAGCTTATCCATTTCGAACTAAGTATTTTTTTTAGCACAAAATTAATAAATACGAGTCAAGCTAAACATAAAAAAAATTTACGAATAGACTTAAATCGTTTATACCTCCTAAATAAAATTACCATCGAACTTTGGGCTACCACTGTGGGTTCCTCTTTCTACAACTAACCGTAGCGTAAGTCAATTGGCTAAACCACAAATTGGAGACGGTTGGTCACCGTTTGGAGGGCAAAACAGATTGCATGACGTCTCTGCCAAAGTCAACCAGGTGGTAAATAATGAATAATAACGATGATGAATACTTCATCGTTAGAAATCTGAAAATGAGCAGTAAAATTTTATTTGGGCATCGAATTCTATTGAACTTATAAGTTCAAGTTAATGGTTAATTTCGTTTTATGTGGAGGGTGTCGGTTGAAGCATCCGGGAAGCTTCCTGCGGACGACATTGATCTTGTCTTTGTACAGCTTTTGTCTCATATCTTGGTAGATTGAATGATTTGGAGAAGTGGGTATAGAAGATAGGAAGAGTTGGGCCTGAGATTGGTAAGTTTCTCATTGCTTGCTATTATATATGAGCTGTTTCTTTTTCAATCTGCTCGATTGTTCTGATACCGAAAAAGATTGTGTTTTTGTTCATGGTTGGTTCTTTGATGAATGTTTGACTGTTTTAGATTGCAGAAAGTATTTGATTGACCGTAGTAGTTTCCGGTCTAAGAAAATAGGAGATCTGTTCTTATTTATGCCAAATATATCTGGTGTCTTTTGAGCTTCTTACGGGCTGTAGCTTAACTGAATTTAATTGGAAATTGGAGGAATATACACACATATTTGTTCAGTTTGAATTTAATTGAGTTGAGTTGCTCAAATTTGTCTGTGGAGCTAAGGAGTTAAGAATTAGGGTGTGATGGATTTGATGTCTGGAGACCGTACTGTGGACGCTGAAGAGAATGATAGGGAAGCATCTACTGAAACTTCTCTCAACGAAACCCGACTATATAGATCGCATTTCCCTGGGGCTGTTAGAAAGAAAGCTTACCACTTTGATGGGATGGGAAATTACTACACAAAAGAATGGGACCTTATGGAGGCTTCGGGGGTGGAATTCTGCTGGTATCATATAGAACTTCCAAAGCAAAACCAAAAGCTTGCTCTGTCTGCACAGTATCTTATAGATGTTCTCTGCCCTCCTCTTAAACTTCAAGATATTTTGACTCTGGTTAGTAATGGACCTTTTTGTGGATATGTCAACGGGGCTCTTGTTTTTCGGGTCAATTCCCCTGGTCCTGCTACTGGCAAGTTTACTCTCAGGTTAGCTGCGAGGGTCACTGAGAACTCTGTGATCACTGTCTCTCTTGGTCGAGTGCCTCGGTTGGGTTTCTCCCCGACAGGACAATCTCTTCTTTCAGAAGTTCCAAGTATTGAAAGTCCTAGTTTTGTTAAGGAGAACGGTTCTGGACAATCTGGTGGCATCGTAATCCGGGAGCATGTTCTTGAGTCTTTGTTAACCATGAACCATTCAGAGGAATGTGATAATCCTGTGCCGAAGACCATATCAAATTTAATCATCCACATATTGGACACACATCTGGACCAACTTCAGGACATTATTATCGAACTAGAGATGGGTTTGGATTCAGTTGAGCTAGAAATGGATGATGGTAAGCATTTCCTTTGAGTGTCTTCCATTGACTACTTGGACAAAACGAATTAATTTTTATGGTCATTCTTGATGGTATATACAGTTCCCTTGTGTCTTACAAGTACAACATAGTGTTTTGTCCAATAGTGTTACTTCTCCATGTCACATTGAGATCATACTAAAATGAACTAAGTTTAAAGAAGGTTTTGATGACAATTGATGGTACCATTTCAATTTATAAATTAAAAAAAAAATCTTGAAGGTGCCATTTTACAACTTCAAAAAAATTGTGACGGGGACTGGAATTATTTATTCTCTTTTTGATTCTGTGGTTGTCTTAAGGATATTTAAAAAATGCAAGCGTTTTGCAAGAATCCTGTTTACCAATAATTATCAGATTTATGATATGTCTTACAATCGAGTTTCTACACCTTTCAATTTTCACAGCTTGACAGATTGATTATGTCTTGCGGATTGCTGGTTCAATCATTGGTTTATCTATTTCGGTAATTTATGTGTTGAACCTTGATTAAACTAATTGACGCCTGGAAATGTTAGTACTATTCTGGATGTAGATCGTGCAACGTTTCAGCACACTGTCTTTAAAATAAGTATGAATCTGGTGACATCACAATATTTTGCAGGTGGTTTTGTCTTGAAAAAGCAAATGCTTGAGGACCGGCAATTCCCCAAAATGCACCTTGATTTGCAACGTCTCTTGCAGGTTGATCCCAGGACTCAGCTAGTCGCCTCCTATTCTGAGTAATTACTTTTGTTGAATATTGAGTTATACATATTTGTCATGCAACATTCAGGCAGTTGCTCATGCTGAACAAGTACTTCCTCGGATCAAGGAAAAATGCGCTCCCAACAGTTGGCTCACAAATGGAGACGTTTCTACCCTTGAGGTACTGACCAGTCGACTTCGGAGACTCAAAGAAAATGTTGGGTTTCTTGTTAATCGTGTTGCTGCAATACAAGCAGGTCTTGATAGTTGGCAATCTGAACAAATCAACAAAAAGCTTTACTATATCTCCTTCCTTTCAATCGTCTTTCTCCCCTTATCAGTCATTACAGGAAGTAAGTACCTAAACCATTCATATATTTATTATGCTCAAAAACCTCTGTTTTCATTATTGTTCATCCTGTTGGTTTAACAGTTTTTGGGATGAATGTGGGTGGTGTCCCCTGGACAACACAAAAGAACCCGCTAATACAAGAGGGGTTTTGGAACGTCATAATGATTTGCGCTGTAACATTGCTGCTTCTGCTACTTTGTTTTGCTTTCCCATCACTCTATGCACAAATTGCTGCATGGAGAAAGAAGAGAGCTTTTAGGAGTTCTTCCTTGAATAGGAAGTCTATGAGAACTGTATTTGGGCGGATCTCAGAAGGGGGAGGCTATGTAAAGATTTGAGAAGACGGTACGTTGAGGATTTTGTATAAAAAACATGTTTATATGAGTTTAAATTATGGTGGTTCATTCACAACCATCCGTTGATCCTATCAAAGACGAGCAATTTCCCAACAATGCGGAATGTGGGAGGGGTCGAGCATATGCTTGCAGGCAGACATAAATATTGTCAATTGTTGGGTCTAGTTTGTATACATTTATTGCTCCAACTGCTTTCTATTTTACGGGAGAGAATTACAATTTCTTTTCTTATTATAAGGCTCGGGGTTATGAGGTCTTCAAATTTAATAATTTAGAACATGGGAAGCATCCTTTAGAGCGGAATTGGATTGAATTGGAACTCGGTAGTCACCTCTAGATCAGAGTTCAATCACAATGCAGAAAAAATCCTCAATTCACAGCTTAAATTCTCAATTCTACTTCGCCACGATTGATTTGAGTCTCTACGTAGTCCCCTTTGATGTCCTATTTACAAACATCAAGTATTAGGAGTCCTAAATGACTTTACTTTTTCCAATTAATATGAACGAGAGTTAAGAATCTAGTTTGTAACTCTCATACTTATCTTAATTAATTAGATTGTAAGCAGGGATTCTTTATTTGGGTGCGGCTCAACACTTATGGGTTTACTCCTAATTAAATTGCCAACATGATGTTTATGTTTTAAATGCTAAACAACAGCTATCCATGACCGAAGCAGGTCAAAGTTTCCAGATATGATCCATATTTACAGGTCAAATCTAAACTGCAAATTCATAGAAGTTTGTGAAATTTTCTCATAAAAGCAACCATATATATTAGGCCTTTTTAAAAAAAAATTATACAGATTTTTTATGCAAATTATCGATACAAAATTTATCAACAATTAATGTTCAATGTTGTACAAGTAACTTTATAAATTTATCCCAATGGCCCAATGTTGTAAAAAATTTAAAATGTTCACTGAAAAAAAAACTGTATATATTTATGCCCGCAGGTTACAAGTCCAATTGATATTAAGAAACAAATGAACATTATGCATCGATCTAAAGCCTGAATATGAGTAGTTAATCCATTAATCCAGGTCCATGTTTTTGCTCTTTTTGTCTAGAGTTTTTTCTGTTGAAACCTAGCAATGGACAAAATTAACTTTGAATTATATCTAAAGCGAGGTATGTCCTAATCATGTTTATGCAACCAGGTCTTTTCTAATGCATGAAAATTTTTCAACAACGAAATTGTCAATTTGCATAAAAATCAACTTTGAGTTGACTCAGTCCATGGGCATCCCACGTTTTTGAACTACATCACATGATGATATACGAACACTGATTGTTAGTTATTACTTACTACCATCTAGCTGCTGGACATATTTTACATTCGTTCAAGATCATAGAACGAATCAACACAGCTAATGAATGAATATGCCATGACCAATTCAAATTAGACATGTAAGCAGACAAATATTGGCTTGTAGAATTATTGGTGTCATTAGTTTTATTACTAGATGAGTCACTAATGACAATTACCTTAATTTTCATATAAATGTTGATTGAAGGTAGCTATGAAAAGGTTGAAGCTTACCATTAATAAGTTTAGGTAAATAGCGATGAGACAAACTATACACTATTTAGCTCCAAGGGCTGATGTGTGTTGGTGATTAATGCCAATGTAGGCTCTTCACGTTGCGATTGTTAGACATGGCGAGCTGATAACAAGGGCTTAAAAAATTGACAAAGTCAAAATGTAAGTACAAAGATTAGCACGTATAATTTAACTAATTCATGGTCCAATCTAATCCTTTCACAACTTTGATGGGTTTAAATCATAAGATTTGACTCGGAGGCAATAATGGTGATCTGTGTATTATTTTGTAGCAGGCTTAATTATTCTTTCATTTCATTTTCAAAGAGCAATAAAATGCATGGCTGGACATCCTTTCTTTCCGCCTTACTTGACAATATGGGCAATGGATTAGGTGCTGACCATTAAGTATGATTGGAAAAACAGACAACGAGTTGGTACATATTTCTTTTCTCGAGTACAGACGGAACCGTTGTTTGCTTACAATCGAAGAGACAGATACATATATACTCTCTAATTGAACGTTGTATATATCACCTCTTAGCTAATTAAGTGATGCAAGTAAAAAAAAAAAAAACTGGAAGAGTACTCGTTGTGCATGACCGGAGACGTTAAAACAAGGCATTATATGTGTAAACAAAATTCTAAGCATGCAAGAAATTATTAGTTTCATGAAACAAAGAAAATGTATATGACACCTTTGAAAATTTCTCCAATCTCCTTTGGGGTGTGTAGAATCATATATCAATTAATTCATTTCACGTCCAAATTCGCCAAAGGGGACCCACCATTGACACCAAACATATATGAGTATTTAGAACATGATTCATTCATATCGATAATTCAAAATCAAACTCGTTCAACAACAAAACCCTAGATATGTGAGGGTGACCCACACATTGACTACTACCATGAGTGTAACGAATTTCATCAAATTTTCTACGTTCATAGCTCAATTAGTCCAAGTCTGCTCAAGTCTTCAAGATGTGAACGCCCGCAATCCTTTATCAGATGCCATGCATTGGTCTCATGGAGCAGGTGACCTGCCCCAGCTAAATTTTTAACCAACTACGTCCCGCTGTTAATCTAGCATGGATCCACCTTTATCAAGGTTCTATATAAAGCCGCTTCTGTCTTCTCCAATTGTATGTGGATCAAGGGGATCTTTGTAGTAGCTTGTCAAGAGTAATTAAGTATATGGTACTCTCGGGTCGGAGTTATAATATGGCCGGGTCATCTGTTAAATTTTCCCCGGCCATCTTTCCTTTCTTTTTTCTGCTTCTCGTGGGGAGCTCATGGGCTCAGCTCTCAACCTCGTTCTACTCCAAAACATGTCCCAATGCGTTGTCCACAGTGAGATCTGCTGTTCACTCTGCAGTATCAAGGGAACGTCGCATGGGTGCATCCCTTCTTCGTCTCCACTTTCATGACTGCTTTGTCAATGTAATTCCCTCATGCATGCATTTTGATCTTTTTCTTTTGTTAGTATTAGAACTTTTTGTCTTCGTTTTTGCATTGTTTAGTGTCGTCATTTTGGTCATGATCACTTGCCTCTGTAGTGTCACTTGGTCATGCAAAATCTATATACACATGCCAGCGGCTCAGCGTAGCTATATTATATCTGGAAATTATGAGACAAATTCAATAGCTGTCGTGATCACTTAATTAGATGTTCAATCTTCTATCTACATAGTTACGTATACATATAGTATAATTAGTTATTATAGGGAAGCAAGTGTATCTAATATTCTTTAATTAACACTCATTCACACGCAGGTAGTATATGTGTGGCTGTGTATTAAAAGACTGGGAATTACCTCAAGTTCCATAATGATAATCTCATCTTGCTTGTAAAAATAATAATCACAAATTCAATCTTTGCTAGTAGAAACTAAGCCATATTGTAAATTATAAGAAATACTTATCTCGACAGGTATGGATAACAATTACCAGCTAGCTTAATTATTTTACATATATGAATGATATATAGTTTACATCTTTACTTTTCGAGAGATGGGTCGTTTATATCTTACTTTCTAGTCACTAGGGCGCTCATTAATTTTGTGGTCTAATTAAGGGATGCGATGGCTCTGTTCTTCTGGACGATACATCGAGCTTCACAGGTGAGAAAACTGCAAACGCAAATAGGAACTCTGCAAGAGGGTTTGATGTAGTTGACAACATCAAATCTGCGGTGGAGAAGGCCTGCCCTGGTGTCGTCTCTTGTGCAGACATTCTAGCCATTGCCGCTAGAGACTCTGTAGCCTTTGTAAGTAATTTACTCCACCATGCACATATATAGGCATCAATAATTTCTAATTAACGCAATATTGACAAACATAATAATAATAATTGTATATATATAAATAATGTGGTCGATTAATGTATTTGTAGCTAGGAGGACCCAGCTGGGATGTGAAATTGGGAAGAAGGGATGCGAGAACTGCCAGCCGATCTGCTGCTAATCGCGACATCCCCCAGCAAACCTTTAGCCTAAGCAACCTCATCTCTAGCTTCCAAGCCCAGGGTCTTTCCACAAGGGACCTGGTCGCCTTGTCCGGTACGTATATGATTTTCATTTGTCTCAAACTCTTTTGGATCATCTTGGTACG
>JAVDBV010038114.1:0-15205 GCA_032619315.1 Piper longum
GCCGAGTTCATCCAATTGAACCTAATCGAACGTCGGACGCCGCTGAGCGCCGAATTCAAGCTCCGACATGCGCGAAGAAACCCTAGCCGCTACCGATTGCCAACGACGCGCGAGGTATAATTAATTTTAATTTAATTATTTAAAATTAATGATTATTAGCTAAATCTGATAGAATGGTATGATTGGATGATTGGTGTGCTATATATTTTTATGTTAATAAAAATATGGATGTATGTGATTGTGTGATATTAAAATAAATGATAGGTGATTAATTAGGTCAACTAAATAGGTATTGTGATTTAATGTAAGGTAGAGTAAGAAAACTATATTGATTATTATTAATGTGTGTTGAGATATATATGGATGATTTGTGTTGATTGATGCGTGGTTGATGTGTGTATGCTATAGGATGTGTGATTGCATCATGAACGGGCGTTAGTATTTAGTTTTGATGTGTAGGTACGGAGTAGGAGCTTGCCGCCTAGGTGCGCAACCACGCTTGGAACTTCTATCAAGTCCGTTAGGACTCGCTCTCTGTTTTTACGCTGATCTATCGTGTTTTGTTTAAAACAGGAAAGAGGACGTGTCGAGTAGCATTTTATTGAATCCCACTCTACACGGGCCATTTAGCCGATCGCATTCCGGATTAATAACCCTCAAGGATGAGATTACTCGAGTATGTTTTCAAAAACGAGATCCACAGCAAGTTGCCTCCGGGTCTATTTTATGAATCCCTACCCGGGCCTATATGTATATATAGTTTTTGCGTTGTTTTTCTTTGCCCATGCAGGTTGGGGTGAGAGAAGGCAAATTAGTGACAACCCATGCAAATTGATTAGGCAGACAGCCACATGTGGTATGGAAGTAGTTAAACCTAGAGATAGCCACTTTTAGAGTGGTATGGAAGATATCCCTTGACAATGAAATAAGAACGTGAAATGGAAACGTGAAATGAGAATGTGAAGTGAGAAATGTGAAATGAGAAAGGTAAACCTAGAGACAGCCACTTTAGAGTGGTATGGAAGAGCCTCCCATTGACAGTATGAAATGAGAAAGATGATTTCATGTGATATTTTTCTTTCAACAGGAGGGTTAGCTCTCCTGTGCCAGTTTGATATTAGTTATTTCCAGACCAGTGACAACCGTTGCTGACATTTTTCTACTATATGTAGGTGAGTAGCGTGATGAATGAGAGCTGTCGGGACTGTGGAGGAGCAGCACAGAATCGCACACACATGTACTTGCCTTGCATGATGTCTAATGATAGTGTGTTAATTGTGTATGATTGAAAATTTTATTACATTATGTTTTGACAAACTGTGTATGAAATGAATAGATAAATGTGAATGAACAAAGAGCCTTAGAGCTGAGACTCGGCTCAAGCGAAAATGAAAATGAAATGATTGCATTTGGTTTTGATTGTCGTATTTTATATCATTTTGATTGAATATATATAAATATTCTTGTTGTGGACAGGTTGGCCCTTATTGCACTTTTAGGAGAAACTCTGTCCGGTTTTTCGTAGAAATAGATATTTTTCTCTGTACTTCTCGTTTATCGCTTTTGTTTTGTTTTGTTTACATATCATGGCATGCATGTAGGACCATGTTAGAACCTAAGTATATCATCCATGTCTTGCATGTTTGCATCTCCGTCTTAAGACGCCGAGGATAGATCCTGGTCGGCTTAACTGAACCTAGTAGATTAGCGAAAGGTTCGGTCGCCGGTGACACTTTCGGGTCGGTTCGCGGGTGAGCCGAAACAGGGTGTTATAAATATGATCATTGTGTATACTTACGCAAGCTACAGGATGGATCCTATATATGTCTTCTTCTTTACGTTGATGATATACTGATAGTTTCCAAGAGTCAGATAGAAATTGAGAAGTTAAAGACTCAATTGAATAGGGAGTTTGAGATAAAGGATCTTTGTTTGTCTCAGAAGGAATATTTGAGGAAGGTACTAAAACGTTTTGGCATAAATAAGAAGTCAAAACTAGTTAGTACACCACTTGCTTCTCATTTCAAGCTTAGTGCTTCCATATCACCAAAGAATGATGAAGATTGGGAATACATGACAAAAGTACTCTATGCAAGTGCTATTGGCAGCTTGATGTATGCAATGGTATGCTCGAAGTCTAATATTTCACAGGCGGTTGGGGTTGTGAGCAGGTATATGCATGATCATGGAAAGGAGCATTGGCAAGCTGTGAAATGAATTATAATGTATATTCTGAATACTTTAGATGTTGGACTAGTATTTCGGTAGGATGATAAAGATGGTCAGTATGTAGTTGGATATTGTGATTCTGACTACGCTGGTGATTTGGACAAACGACGGTCAACTACTGGTTATGTGTTTACTTTTGCAAAAGCACAAATAAGTTGGAAGTCCACCTTACAGTCAACAGTGGCTTTGTCTACTACAGAGGCAGAGTACATGGCAATTACAGAGGCTGTAAATGAGGCAATTTGGCTTCAAGGGTTGCTGGGTGAACTATAAATAAAACAAAAGCACATTAAAGTGCATTGTGACAATCAGAGTGCTATTCATTTAGCAAAGAATTAGGTTTACCATGCAAGGACGAAGCACATCGATGTTTGATATCATTTCGTACGAGAGATTCTAGAAGAAGGTAGAGTCATAATCCAGAAGATTCGGACCACCGAGAATCTTGCTGATATGTTGACAAAAGTGGTAACTGCGATTAAGTTTAAACATTATTTAGACTTGATCAATATTGTTATAAATTGAAAGATGAAGTTTGCAGACACTACTGAAAGTTGGATTTATGAGAGAATTGTATAAAATTTTGCCAAGGGGGAAAATTGTTGTATGAGAAAATTTTTAATCCCACATCTAAAATTGGATGGGGTTGGGAGGAGTTCTCTCCCTATAAATAGAACTCCTCCCTCTTGTGTTTAACCATCCCGAGTTACACACTTCCTTTTCTACCAGTGGTAATTGTCTTTTTCTACCATTGGTAATTCTTTCTCTCTTTGCAATATTTCTCTTCAGTAAAATATTATTTTAGTAGTGTCCGAGGATGTAGGCATTTTTTGAACCTCATTAATTTCTGGTGTCTTGTTCTTTTCTTCTCTATTTAATAACTATTGTCAGGTATAATTAGTGTTAATTATTTTGATATTTATATTACTTGTCTTGATAAAATTTTGTCTAGGAGTTGATTTTTAAGTGGACTATCGTGTCCCACCAACTTTTCTGGGAATTTTATCTTAGGGTGATTTTTTAGTATAATAGTTTTTACGCTTATCATTTAGATAATAGTTCTCACAGTAAACTAGTTATCTTTGGTAAAAATTCCCCGATTTTCACAACAATTTTAACATTTGCTTTGTCCTACAATTAATTCATCATAATATCATTATGAATGGTCAATTAAAGGATGAGGTATTTATGTCTCGGCGAAAAGGGTTCGTCAATTCTATGTTTCTTAATAATGTGTGCAAGCTTCATTAGTAACTCTACGATCTTAAACAATCGCCACGAGCTTGGTAACATCATTTGTCTAGTAATGGAGCTAGGACTTTTTGGGTTGCGAGATGACACCCCATTGTTTATTAAACATTATGGTTCTAACGTGGTTTTCCTTCTTGTTTATGTGAATTCTTGTTTATGTGGACGATATTATCTTAACAAGGAGCTCCTCTACCTTGATTAATCAGGTCATTACCGATCTTCAAAATACCTTTGTCATGATCGACCTTGATCCTTCACATTACTTCCTAGGCATTGAAGTCGAATAGACAGGGTATCATTCACCTCTCCCAGCAAAAGTTGGCTCTTGATCTTCCAGCACGCCTTCACACGAATGGTCCTAAACCAGTATCTACTCTAATTGTCCAAGGCTCAAAGCTTTCTAAACACTCCAACACCCCCTTTTCTGATCCACCCCTTTATCAGACAGCGGTTGGCGCCCTTCAATACCTAACTCTAACACGGTCTAATATTTAATATGTCGTGAATCAAGCCTATCAGTTTCAGCACTGTCGAACAGATGTCCGCTGGTATGCAGTTAAACGCATACTTCGCTACGTCAAACACAGTCTAAGTCATGGAAACATCATAAGGCCAGCTCAATCACTTGTCCTTATGGCGTATTCTGACGCTGATTGGGCTGGTTGCCCAGATGACCGTTGATCCACATCTGGTTTTTGTGTCTACCTTGGATCCACTTTAATTTCTTGGTGCTCCAAGGAGCAAACAACCGTCTAACGCTCCTCCACAGAAGCTGATCAGTACTGAACTTTAGCCACCATTGCTGTGGTTGCTTCAACTTTTTCGTAAGTCATCACACAGGTGCCCATTTTGTGGTGTGCATCAAATCCTGTATTCCATGCACGAATGAAGCATATCGAGTTGAACTATCATTTCACTGAGGATCGAATAGCACGAGGTTGTCTTCAGGTTCGTTATGTTACGACCAAAGACCAGATTGTTGGTTAGTTCACCAAGAGATTAAATCACATGCAGCACACTCAATTCACTATCAAGCTCACCGTTGTTAACTCCCAGTTTAAACTTGGGCGGGACTGATAACGATCCTCGTGATCATTCTCCATTATCTACAGAGACTCCAAATAACTTGACCGTTGTCCACCACCCCCAAACAAGCAGATCATTGCCCAACATCTTTGAAGACCATGGATTTTGAACAAATACCAGATTAGGAATAATGCATTCCAACAACACCATGTTTAAGGATGGTTATCAATACCAATATTAATTCGTGCATTATATATATGTTTATCATAAATGAAAATGAATTAGAATAAAAAATCATTTTGCAATCAATAAATGATTAAATTACGTATAATATTCAAAATCAAGTAAAATCCAGTTGAACCGATTAAACCAAGCGCATCGTCTAAGAGTCCGGTATAAAGTTCGTGATAGCATTTAAAATTATGGTCCAAGCTAAGCGCAAACGGCCAAGGTCGGCATGATTGTCCAAATTCCAAACAGCAATGCAGCGCCGAAAAATAAATAAATAATGGCTTTCTCTTTAGCATTTAGAGCCGATTATCAGCATCAACATCATATATGTTAATAGCATTTCCATAATCCTATTATCCCTCCATAAAAAAAGTTGATTACCCAACACTTCTCTAGCTTGTGTGACTGACAAGTTACAGTATTTGGGGCATGTTGGAAGCTACTTTGGTTGAAAGCTACGATAAGTCTTGATCAAGTTCTTCATTTTGTTAATTTTCTTTCAAAAAAAAAAATCTTCATTTTGTCTATGCACTTCACTTCTCGTCATCTGACTGTTTTAGTTTGAAGTACTGGTTCTTATAGGATTTATTTCATATCGGTTATAAAATGTATTGGTGTCTTATATATAAATTAATGTGAAAGATTTATTTTTTAAGTTAATTTTTTAGAGACTCGTAAATTGCAAGTCACCTTTTAGTTTTAAGAAAATGTAGGTGCTAAATAAAGTAACGTGAAACATATTTATGAAAAAGTCAATTAAATAAGTAAGCGACTTTAGAGCCCATGCATGCAGCGTATAAAAATCACCAATGTATACCAGGTCGTAGCGAGGAATCTCTATAAATTGAAGGCATAGAGAAGTCTGAGTTTTCATGCGTGTTATAGGCTGCATATATATATAGATCAATTTTGATGGGAGTGGAAAGTTGGAAACATGTTTGTTTCATTATCTACATCTTCTTTTTCTTTTGGTATCTCTGCAAGTAGGTTTGCTCCACATGCAAGCCTTATTTTTGTTCAGGCCAGCACTGGTGGTTATGTGGTGCTAAGCAAGGTGATGCTTGTCCGAGGAATAAGTTCTACAGTCTTCCTTCTTTACCAATTTCTAATTGCCACAATCTTCATGGCCACTCTGGCTCTTGTCTGCGAGAGGTGAACAGCTAGCTTCAGCTTTTGCAGTCAAGTTTGAGCTCCTAATTTCTGAACTACATAATGTTGTTCATTGTTGCAGAGGAAAGAGACCACCTCTCACAAAGTTCATTTTGTTTCGAATTTCCCTTCTAGCTTTTGTTGGGTATGGAATGATCTTTCTATCCTCTAATATCTGATTCATTATTACTTAAATCAATGTGTTTTGTTATGATCGTCTTATTAATATATTTGAATTCAGGATTACTGCATCAATGAATTTGTTATCAGCTAGCTTATACTACATACCGAGCACAGTACAGGAAGCAATCCTTACCTTGATCCCTGTGTTCACCTTCTGCTCGTCTATCCTCTTAAAAGAAGAGAAACTTGGAATCAACACATGGTGGGGAAGAGGGAAGATAATTGGTACAGTTTTATCTGTTGCTGGAGCTCTTACTCTGATTTTATGGCGTGGAGCTGCCGTTGATGATCTTTCGCACAGCATGAGTACGGTGAATTGCCTGCTGGGATTGGTTATGGTTGTTTTAGGGGTTCTTGCTCTCACTACATGGATTTTGATGTTGGTGAGTTGAAAAACGTACAAGCTATATATATATAATTGACATTGACATGGTAATACAATAGTGTGAACATTATCAAACTCTTCTTTCGTGATAAAAAGAGAAAAAAACTATGATTTGCAGAGGCCAATGACAAAGATTTACCCGGCAGAGATTTCACTAAATGCTATGATGTTCTTCTTGGCGACCTTACAAACAGCAGTGCTAGCTTGTGCTACGAGTCGCAAGGCCTCCCTATGGCGGCTAAAATGGGACCTTGAGCTTGTGAACATCTTCTTTGGGGTATGTATATATATAGCATTACCTCCGTCTTCTAATCCCAGCTGCGTCTTTCCTAGTTGAAAGAATTGAAGGGTCAGTTCATTCAATGAGTTTGTAATAAGACATTTAGATAGTTCATTCAAGTATTTTCCCTGCTTTTGATAATAACGGGGCAATATAGAGGATGGGGTGTGGGTAAGGACTAAGGTTCATGATTAAAATATTCCCTAATGCAATTTTGGAGAGCTTGCAAACACACAAATTTTCAATTGCTTAAAACTTGGCTTTGAAGGAAAAAAATGGTTAAATCATATGCGAATGATTGTTGGAAAGAAAAATGGTTAAAAATCTTGTGAATGGTTGTCAATTGTATTGAATTTTGTGCTTTGAAAACTAAATTTACTTTGTCAATAATCATGAATAACACGTTATATCTTATCTTTTCTCAATGTGTCATCATGCCCATTGCCCCAATCAAGTGGACAGAGATCGTCAAAAAAAAAAAAAAATTAAAAAGGGTTGATTTACATAGCCACCGAAATCTCTTCAAGTGGAGGAAATTTCAGTTCCAAACAAGTCTAACATGCTTAAAAAGTAATAAATTAGAGATTGCTTAGTATAAACTAGTATTAATATTCTCATTCTAGCCGAAGAAAGTGTTATTAGTTTTTTATTCAATTTTCTTTATAATTTAATGGCTCATATTATAAATTTAAGTAGACTCGAAAATATCGGGTTATCCATGCTTTGAAAATATATATTTTTATTTAAGATATATCTTCCCTTGTAAGTTAAACTTGATTTGTAGGCAATGTTCTACAGTGGGCTATCAAATTTATTTGTAACTTGGTCAGCCACAGTGAAGGGCCCTATCTTTGTGGCCACCTTCTCTCCCCTGGGGTTGTGTTTCACTACCATTCTTGAAACCATGTTTTTAGGCCAAATCTTGGACTGTGGGAGGTAAACATAAATTTGTTTCTTAGAAACAGACGTTCTATATATACCAGATAATATCTATTTTTGTTGTTGAGTTCGTTAATGTTTAAATGGTTTATGCATAGTGTTGCTGGAGCAGCTCTTGTAGTTGGAGGGCTTTACATTTTTCTCTGGTCTAAAGCCAAGGAAGATTCGTGCTGCAGCTCTGTGAAAGAGGAGAATCCCCAAGCCTCCCCTTTCTTACCCTAACCAGTCCAATACACAATTTTTTACTTGTTTGATTCAAAGCTGTTTTCACATAGGATTCAAGTGGCATAAGGCAATAAATTGGCCTTGACAGTAAGAATTAGTATCAGTAATGGTTAATACTCTTATGTATGTTTTTAATTAAAATCAGCTTACAAGAACCAAGGATGAGGGGGTAATTTTATCTAAACAAAAATTACAATATGTAATTAAATGGACGGCTAAATTTAAATGTGTCTGATCGCAGCAATTGATATTAAGGAGTGTCATATATAATTTGTACAATAATTTTGGGAAAAACTATTTTGCTCTCACTTAAGATAAAGCCTGCCCACGTTCCATTTAGTTAGTACGAAAGAAATAAATAATTTATAAAATTAATATATAATAATTTATGTAAAAAATATTCATAATTTACGAAAATAATTTATATATTTTAAAATATTTTGGGGTACAATGCAAATAAGGCTTCACATCTCCTGGTCCCCTTTAAAAATAATTTCGTCTCTATCAATTTTTTTTAACTACAAGTAAAAGGAAGAAATTTTTTGGCAAGAGATTTTATATATAATATTTGCGTCATGATTAACTCTTTGTAAACTTAACCAACAAAATTTTATATATATTACGTCATTTTCCATGTCAACTAAACAAAGGCTAGCTAAATAATAAGGATAATGCCACCATTTTTGTCACTCCAATTAGTTAAGGAGCTTTAAACTGTACTACTAGCTTCAAAAACAAAATTAGCTTTAAACTAAGTACATGTGAAGTATTTCATTCACAATACCAAACAATACCTTGTCTTCGAAATATCTCCCTATTAAATGTAAATAGTTGAAGTGATTACGTGCAAAATTTTAATTTCTAATTTTATATTTATTCACACCAGATTAATTGCACATATATCCTAGCAAAGTGAAAAAAACATGTATACATTGTTAGTAAATCCTGATGGCACTATTTAATTATGAATAACTAAACTGGTAATGGATAATTTTTAGCCAAGAGTCTATCTTTATTCGGCCATTATGAAAGTAATATAAATAACATAAAAATTTTAAAATAATCAACAATACTAAAATTAAATATTTTAGATGTATTTTATATAAAACATAATATTAAGTTAATATTTTTTATACAAATTAAAGATGATCATATTTAAATAAAAATACAAAATAATCATAATTACTGCTAAGTGGATGACCCATGTAGGTACTCTTCATGTGTAAAAAACTTAACAAAAAGAAAAGAAAGATAATCAAAGCATCCTCCTTGGTTGATAATATTATCGTTGATGCTTTTCCATCTTATTTTGTGATGAATGATTTTGTACTGAGCTACTTAATATCAGCTAATGTAAATATATTCTTATCAACTTAAAAGAGATCTAGCAATTTAATAAGACCATATATTATTGTTTTCGCAAATCATTAACCATTTTTTTATTTTAATAGTTCAATTTATTTGAGCTGATATAAGAAGTGACACTAAAACCTTTTTCATTGTTTATTTGATTTTTAAGTGAGTTTTAATTGGGTCCATCTTCAAAACAAATCGAACTGAATCAAACCTTAAACGTACCTAAATTAAACCCGGCAGGCCTCCATAACCCGGACCGATCCCCACCCGGGAAGGGGAAGCAGGGCATCGGCGATGGCGTTGTCGAGGTCTGGCCTCCTTCCCACCCTCCACGCCCTTCGCCTCCTGTCCGCCCAACGTCGGTAAGATCCGAATCCCATTTTCTTTTTGATTTTTCTTCTTCTTTTTTTATTTTGCTTTTAAAAAATGGATGATGTGGTTTAGTTTGCTGCTGATTTATTCCTAAATCGTGACAATATCATCCGTTGATGTGAAATTTTTTTTATCCTAAACAGGGAGATTGTGGGTAGGAGGTGCGGGGAGTTGAATGATCTGATTCCCAAACACCCATTCTCTTCCGGAGGGATTCGTAGATTTGCTTTCTGGAACTCGGAGATATGTGGTACTCTTTTTTTTTTATGTATCCTAAGTTGCTTTCATTTATTTATCAAATATTTTCTAGTGTAAAGTGATGGGTGTTGATTATGTTTAAGTCATAAGTGATGCTGGTCAATCATTATGCTGATGGGTGAAGTTAGCAGCTCCTTTTTTTTTTTTTTTGCTGGATTGAACTTTGATGTGCTTGATTCTATGTTGTAGTCGCTTAATTCTGCAGAACAAACAGCTGAGCAAATTATTGTAGCAAACCTGAATATTGTTTAGGAATTGAGATTTTTTGAGTGCTGCTTATTGCTTATGCTATTATTTTCTGTTTCTACTGATCTTTGCTAACTGTTGCTTGTGACTCAAAATTTTCCATTTTGAGATTCTGAAGAGATTCTTTTTTAGGGAAGAGATTTGATTTTAAAGGTGCCCCTGGCCTATCCTGTTTGGATAGGGCGTAGTTTTACCTTGTTAAATTTCAGTTTTTGCTTTATCGTTAAGAGACCATAGAAGATTATTGGATACGTCTCAGGGCATGAGATGAAAAACGTAGGTAGGATCTTCAATCAGACAATTAGAGGCAGTGATTAAGAAGATTTTCTGAAATAATGGGGACGAACACATTCAGCTTTGTATTTCTGTACAATTTTCTCATACTTGCTAACTATTTGGTTTTCTGTTGATTTTGACAAACTAATCTGGATACACTTAAAGTGATAGGGTAGTTGGTGCGATGCTTCTTGTTATGTGGTAAAGCAGTTATAGGATGATATCATCCTAATTTCCAAGTAACTGGAAAATTCTAGCTAATATTCTACGTCCAACCTGCATTCGAATTTCAGATGCACTCTAGATTTGGATGTTTTGCGGTTGTGCGCAAAACAAGTTTCTTGTCAGATTTCAATTTTCATTCTTTGTATTTGTTATTGATTAAGCTTCAATTTATTTGATGTTTGGCTCTACACTGTGCTTGTAGACAGAAACCAGTACCAAGCTTTCTTATGCCCTAGGTAAGAGTAGTAGGAGGCTCTTTAGTTCAGACATTAGTCACTTACCAGCAATAACTGATCCTGATGTGGAAAGAGCTTTCAAGGATCTCATGGCGGCTAGCTGGGATGAAATTCCTCATGCCGTATTAAAGGAAACAGAAAAGGCATTGTCAAAATCCTCAGATGACAGGGCTGGCCAGGAGGCTTTGGCAAATGTCCTCCGTTCCGCTGAAGCCGCCGAACATTTCCTTGGAGTTTTGGTTTCTCTTCGCATGGAGATTGATGATAGTGTTGGGTTGAGTGGGGAGGTAGGTGTACTGTTAATACCATTTGAAGGAATATATGTTAAAGGAAGCTAACCAAAGCCTATTTATGTTTGAGTAATTCGAACTTAGATGTACTCTATCGATAGGCATCAGTGTGAATAAGTAGTATTAATGTGATAGCTTTAAATCACATTATATTGTCTAAGCTGTATCTCTTTTTCTTTCTTGTTTCCAGAATGCTGGACCTGTGCATAAGGATATTGCAGATGCCCTTGATGCAGCTTACAGACGCTATACAGCTTATTTGGATGCATTTGGACCCGATGAGGTATACCTACGCAAGAAAGTTGAGACAGAGCTGGGAGCGAAAATGATACAGTTGAAGCTGAGATGTGGAGGTCTTGGTTCTGAGTGGGGAAAGGTAAACACTGCCCATTATTATTTCTATTAGTTGCAGTTCCGAAGGTAATGTGTGAGTCTCCATTTTGATGAATGTTTTGGTGTTGGAAAATCTCGCTGTAACAGGCGTGTGCTTTTTGCATTGTGTGTGTATGTGGAGATGTTTTTTGGCATTTTTGGTCATCACATGTTTATATTTATTTGGGTGGATGATTTTGCAAGGTTTCATTTTGAAAGCCTTTTTAAATGGAACCCAGCAGTGTTATAGCTGTGAATGGTAGTTGTACTATTTCTCCCTCTATTATATTCTTGCTTCATTGTTGCTTGCTTTTATAGCCTGCTGTGCTATTTTTCAGTTTAGTGTGCTTAAAACTTTCGGTACAGTACTTAAAGGTTTACTGGGCGAGTATAAAATTCCTTGTGCATGGTCCATACAATGTTATTAGAATAATGCAACTGGTGCACACATATAGCTGCATTTACTTAAATGAATGTTGATGTTGTTGAGAAATACCCAATCGCTTTTGATCCCTGTTTTGTGCAATTTATTTATTGGAGAAATGTATAGTAAATCTCCTTCATCATGAAATATTTACAAATTAGCGAATAATATTTTCATTTGAAAATAACTATTTGATAAAAAAACAGTTACAAAAATCAAGTGTAAGATTCTTAGGGTGATTCTAGCTTTTGCATTTGCCTGATTGTGTCTCTCTGTATGCTGCATCAAAACTTGATCCTAGGCAGAGATAATTGTCTGCACATTTTCTATCAATTTTGTCTATGTTGACCTTTTTCCTTTCATTCTTTAATTTATATTTTATAGGTCCATCAATTGCGTGTGTAACTTTTGCAAACAAATATGGGTGTTAGACGTCTCATACGAGGCCCATGCGATTTTCCATATTTTTTTTAAATTATTTCCTATTCAGATTCTGTGATTTTCGCCTCTTAATTTTGGTTCTAAATTTTCCTTTTTGAGTGGTAACAACCAGAGCTGCAGATTTACCCATTAACTGTAATTAGGCTATATTGAGTGCACTTGTCAGTATGCTCTTTAATCATATGTTTTTGTTTGTTGAGAAACGAGGACATCTTACTATCTACCCTTGGATTACAGGTTACCGTGCTTGGAACCTCGGGGCTTTCCGGGTCATATGTGGAACATAGGGCGTGAAAAATTACAGGCCTTATGCAAAATGGCTTTTGGCTTTTTTCTGCTGCTTTTTAATTTCTGTTCCAAATTCATCGGTCTAAAAGACCTTATGTGTCATGTTGCAGAAACTGGCCAACTGAGAGGAAATGAAAGGGAAATATGACCGTAGATTTGGTATGTTTGTATTTATAAGAAATAAATGCTACACTCAATTTTGTCGGTGTATCTATGTGATCCCATTGCTTGCCCTCTTTCTGCACATTTTGTTGATAAAAATGCCTGTTATGACTGTGCTCGTTCAACCGTATACTGGGGAAGAAGTTAAGAGCAGGGAAACATGTCAATGTTCTTAGCTGCTAGACGTGAAATTAGCCCTTGTCTGTAACTTGATCTCGTACGTGTGTTTGATGAGGCAGTTTACAAAAATACCGATCCCTTACAAAAAATGTAGCCACTGTTAGTAGTGTGGGGTATATATCTTTAGCCGATAATTTGCATTGACTTTGCGTCCGCCCATTATGACACGTGGGGATGCACAATCCCCGAGACTCCACACGTCCCTGTGTGTGTCCACGTGGGCAGAGGCAACAATAGGAGGGGGTATTTATTGCGCAAGTCGATTGTTGTTTAGTTTTAATTTGGTTTGTTTGATTTTGAATTTAAATTAAATTAAAAATATTTGAGTTAAGCTAGGAGGTGGGTTTGAATTAATTTATTTATTAATTTTATTTTTTGTATAATTTATTCTAAAACTTAATTTTTCATTAAAATATTGACATTGTTTCGTATTAGTGTGTGATGCTGCCGCATAGCAGCGGGCGCCCCTTTCTATGCGCCCGGCGCACAGTTAATTTGTGCCTTCGATTTTATATATAAAAGTGTTCATACATGCAGTTATTCTTCACTAGAATAATTTCTGAAAAAATTGAAACGATTATTAATCAATTTTTCCACATCTATACTGTAAAAATTAACAGTTATTATACATTGAAGGCCAGATTTTGTGAGCGTTAGGGTGCGTCAGGGAAGCTAACTAGGCAACCAGATTTTCTATCGCATCAATCCTTGCACTGCACGCTATCAACCTGGGGCGGTTGACTTCGAATTTAGATGGCTTGGATGGGCAACCCGAACCCGAGTGCTTGGGTACGAGTTGGATTGGCCAGGTCAGGCTTGGTAATAGAACCAGCTTGGGAGTTGAACCTTAAGTGGTCAGTGGTACAGTTGCCAATGGGTTCGGTCCAAATTTTACAAGATTCGAATTCGACCCGATATTAAATATTTGAACCCGATCCCATATATGCATATACGAATTGTTCTTTAATTTAGATCAAAACCCGATTAATAAAATAGAATATTACCAAATCCGAGTTGATAATAAATATATTATATACTTTTATATAAAAATATACATTATGTTAAGATAATTATTTTTATTTATAATGAAAATACAAAATTATCTATATATATATATATATATATATATATAAATTCAACAAAAGAGGAAAGTTCATGTTCTAGAGGTTGTATGATAGCCCTCCAATGTCATGTAATGGGTATAAAACATGTCAATCGTCTCCGCATCTCTCTTGGCCACTCCAAATATTCTTTATACCCCCGACTTTGAACCTACAATAATAATCTGTCCTTCCTCCTCCCAAACCTTAACTGTGGATAGCCTTCTAATACTTCTCACCTTTCACATTATCAAAAGTGCATCTATAATTTGGTGGGAATAGCAACATAGAAAACAATGCATCTACTTTCACATTATCAAAAGCCCATGTAAGACTAGGAAGCAATGCATCTACGGCACTTTAAAGATGAAAACAAAGAAATATATTATTAGACTTGAGAACATTAACACCTAGCATGACCCATCAAATTTCTCTGTCGTATAACCAAATGGAACTCAATAAATATAAGGCCAAATTTTTTTTTTATCTTTGCAGGCCATGATTCCTGCATTTCAATACATTTATTTTCAGCCATCAAATTCTAATTACTATGAAAAAGCAAATGATTTCTATCACCTAAATTGTTTGGTTGTTATACAGTTTATTTATTATTATCCACTATTTTTATCTTGTATCATTGCACCCAAAGCAATCAGTATCTATCGGGGCTTGCATTGTCATGTCGCTGCGGGTGGGTGTACCACCGGAATGATCTAATGAATGCGGTGGACAAGTGTAAACAAGCTAAGTTGGTCGCAAGCCTTTTACATTCAGCTCGATTCGGCTTGTTTGTTAATTTTATGTTCAAAAAAATATTTAGTTTGAAATAAATAGCTTATTAAACAACGAACATAGTTTGAGTTAAAGAGTGTTTGGTTCGACTTGGCTCAAAACTCGAGTTCGATGTATTCAAACTTAGAAAAAATATTCGACTCGTCAATATTATTAAAGTCACAATGAACTTATATAGTGTTACAAAAAAAATATTGGTCCTATGTACGTTAAGTATTTTACATTGAGCTAAAATAGTCTTTATATATATATATATATATATATATATATATATATACACACACACACA
>JAVDBV010038213.1:0-11012 GCA_032619315.1 Piper longum
CAGCGCATTTCCGGAATATGTGGCACTAATTTAATTGTTCCTTTTGCCATTTGAGTACAGTGGCGGGTGATATGGAAGGTGTGAGGGCGTAAGCGTTGTATGTATGTATGTATGATTATGATTATGAGCCGTGCATGCGAACCGGCATTTTTTAAGTATGTTTTCTTGCTGCCCGGTGTGAGGCAATTCTTGAAGTTTCATATGTTTTCGTGGGTAATGGAATACCCATTTTCCAGATTGTATTAGTTATATTTCGGACCAGTAACATTCGTTACTGACGTTTTTCATATAATATATGTAGGTCTGCAAATCTTGAGTCGACTCCGGTGGAAGGACAGATAAACGCTACACACACTTGAGTTCAACATAAGATTTTCTTTCTTGCATTTATTTATATTTGATGTATTTTGATGTTTATTTGACAATGTCTTCCATTCTCATGACACCAAGAGGGTTATTTTGATCTATTTTATGGATCGAGTCTCACTGACTAATAATATTAAACATGTCTCGACTCGATCGTAACATTTCTGATCCGGTTCTTAAGTTAACCGAAATCGGGGTGTTACATCTGTTGTGCTCCTTGCTCTTATATGGTCTAGGGTGTAGCAGCTTCTGGTCAAAATCCCAGTGAGGTCTTCTAGCTAGAACTCGTTCCGTCTCGCCTACAAGTCTTGCCTGAATTTCTCTTGGTTTTGCTGCATCTATATCTGAACTTCAGCTAACTTGGCAATTGCTACATCCCTCTCTTGTCGACTGCTTCTTCTAAGGTGACTGCCACGGCGACTGTCTCGGTGATAGCTGTCATTGCATCGGCTAACAATTGGTGCACTCGTCTCTTTTGGTGTTGTGGTCCTCAGGTAACAAGAGGTTGTGTCACTATGACCATGGTTAGGAATCTCCTGTCTAGGCAATGGAGACGATAAATAGAGGGTAAGTCCTATACGGACCTGGTAGAATCTCTAATCGTGTCCATGTGCTTAGGCAACAAGCTCCTACTCCATACCTACACATTAAATCTATAAGCTAATGCCCACTAACAAAATGATGCATCAAACTCATCATGAATATCACACATACAATGCAATCATCATCTAACATTAGTCAAACAATTATCAATGTGAAAATATCTCATCCTATTCATCCAAGTTTTATTATGTGTTTCCAAGTTACGTTGCACTCAAGAGCATGCTTAAATTTAATTTACTTAATACATCACTAACTATCAATCAAATCATGCAAATCATCATTTCATTCACAATTAGACATTTAGCACAATAGTTAATCATTACTAGCATATTATGCTAATAATTATAATTTTTAAATAATTAAATCAGATAAAAGTCTGTACGTAATCGTCAGGCACACGGCGACAACGACTAGGTTGTGGCTGACTCGAGTGAGGAATGTGGGGAAGAGGGAAGGAAGAAAAAGAAGAAGTTGAGTGAGAAGGATGAATGGTAACAGTGCCACTAGTGTGGAATATATAGATCTCTGAGTGAGAAAAACGAATGGTCAGGTGAGAAAAATGAAGTTAGCGAGAAAAACGAACGGCCAGTGAGAAAAATGAACGATTAGTGAAAAAAACAAACGGTTGTGATAAAATGAACGGTCAGTGAGAACAACAAACAGTTAGTGAGAAAAACGAATGGTTGTTTTCTAATATAAAATTTGACTCGACTCCGACTCGAGTCAAAATAATACTTAATCGTAATACTTAAAAAAATGCAGAGAACAAGAAAACAAATCCCATAAAATATAATACACATCAGTGACATGCTCTATAACTAATACCCCACCCAAACTACTCGTAAATAGTGCTAACACGTTATTCGGTCTAAACTAATTCTATGATTTAATTAAAATAAATAAAGAAATATCTGGCATACTCTTATATATTCTGATAACTCATTCTGCTACTGTCTTACTGGTGTTATCATCATATACTTGGGCACACATGACTATCATGGTTCACAAAACAAGACCGGCCTTAGTTCGGTATGCGTGTTTTGAAATTGACTCGACTGAAAATAACGGTTGAACTGACCGGTTCAGATTACAAAACCCATACTTGAGTGAAGTGTTTTATAGTGTGGCTCATTGCCACCAGTCTACGTCAAGCACTAAGGTGTCTCTGGAAGAAGAACCGGACTACTCACTAGGTCCTTGCTAACTCAGTTCTGAGTTAAATATCTCACCCTGTTCCATAATCGAACAAGGACAATTGCTATGACTAATGCGAGCCATGTCTCTTGTAACTGTCTACATAATTAGTAAATGCTACTAAAGGGGGCGCTTTATGATGGAGTGGAGGCAAGAACACTAGTACATGTACAATGTATCACAAGTAGTAAGAAAACATACTCTACATAGAATTATAGGATAAACATCTGGTTTGTGGCATGTGCACTAGTCAATGTTTGTTCATCTCAACCATCTCGTAAACTGATAGAAGGACCTATATTTTAACACCCCAAATCTGGTTTACGCTCTACAGTCGAACCAAAATGTCACAGGTCCCGGTTTGGCCGGCTAACCCGAACCCAACCCATCCGGATCTACTCTCGGTGATGGAAGATGCCTATCGCTATGCATGAATGGAAGCACAAAAACCCTAACTTGCTACTACATGGATGACATGTCAACCAATTCACATACCAAAATAAGACGGACTCAGTCTCCCCTGAAAGTGCAATTAAGGGCCACCGTGCCGATCAACATGTATATATATATATATATATATATATATATATATCTCATGCATTGATATTCACATGTAATTCCTTCTAAATCTTAGGTCTCGACCCATCTGTGCATTTTAATCACTGTTTACATCAAATTCTATGTCTTACTTGTTGTGCTTATTAAATATCTAAATATATTTACTAAAATATATGTATTCAAATGCCACATCATATTGTCATATCTTGCATTAAATCACATCATTCGTAATACAATGACAACATAAAGTAAACATTAATATTCTACCGTTTGGCATGTGTGTGCAAGAGACATCACTACTTTGTCCAGGCTGGCACACTCAACTCATGCTCCTCACCTACATCTATTATAAAAACATGTGCGTAACGAGTGTTACTGGTCCAAAAACATAACTACTTAACAAACTGGCTAATGAAAGCTAACTCTCATTTTGAATAAAATCATATCTATACTTCTCGTGAACAGCCTTCAATGGCCCGTGACCAACGATCTTCCCTGGCCCGTGACCGAGAGCGTAATCAATGTTGGTAGTCCAGCCACTCATCTAACATGGAACAAGGTTTCTCTGATACCATTTATAACGACCCAGCCTAAAGCTCAACGTAATGGACTTAAGTCATCTCTTTAAAATGGTTAACCAAGTTAAAGATCTATTGTTCACTCCCACTTATAAACAGAATCTTCTACCAGTAGGTATTAGATGTGGGACAAAGTTGAGGGATCTCACAATTCACCCACCTTAGGAAATTTCATCCTTAAAATTCCTACATTTGGCCCGTTGCTAGCCTCAACCCACGACCTTCCATTGCCCGTGACCCACGATCTTCCATAGCCTATGACCGAGAGCAACGTTGGTAGTCCAACCCCTCATCTAACATGGAACTAGGTTGCTCTGATACCATTTGTAACGACCCGGCCCAAAGTGCAATGTAATAGGCCTAAGTCGTCTCTTTAGAGTGGTTAACTAAGTTAAAGATATATAGTCCATTCCCACTTATAAACAGAATCTTATCCTAGTAGGTATTAGATGTAGGACTAAGTTGAAGGATCTCAAAATTCGCCAACCTTAGGAAATTTTGTCCTTGAAATTTCTACAATTGGCCCATTGATAGCCCCAACACATGACCTTCCATAGCCCGTGACCGAGAGCCTAGCCAGCGTTTGTAGTCCAGCCCGTCATCTAACATAGAATGAGGTTCCTCTGATACCATTTATAATGACCCGGCCCAAAGTGCATCGTTATGGACACAAGTCATTTCATTTAGATGGTTAACGAAAGTTAAAGATCTATAGTCCATTACCATTTATAAACAGGATCTTCTCCTAATAGGGATTTGATGTGGGACTAAGTTGAGGGATCTCATACACCGACTCCAAAAATTGGCTTGTACTGTAGTGGCGGTGGTTGGATAATCCCACTTATATATATTTATGACAGATTGATACTCACATGAGATTCTAATTTGCTGTATAATTCATTCCGAATCTTGGGTCTCGACCCATCTATGAATTCTAATCATTTTTCACATCAAATTCTAGGTCTTACTTGTTGTATTTACTTAATATCTAAATATATTTACTAAAAACATATGTATTCAAATGTCACATTTTATTATCATACTTTGCATTACATCACATCATTCTTTATATAATAACACATAAACTAAACATTAATATTCTATCACCTCACATATGTGTAAGAGACATCACTGCTCCTTCAACTAGCTGGCACATACAACTCATGTTCCTTACCTACATATATTATAAAAACAAGTGAGTAACGAGTGTTACTAGTACAAATACATAATTACATAACAAACTAGCAATGAAAGCCACAAGGCATCTACAAAGGAGCCACATGGCTGCAGACCCAAAGCATTCTAAACTGAGCTAACTGATTTGCTGCTCCTGATCCCCCTCTCGGCATTTTCTCATTTCATTTTCTGGTCCCATGGGACTACATGTATATCCTAAGCCCTCTCCTTACCTACATAATTCACCTGGCCGTGAGCACGAAGACCGATTACTCTCACATAGTCGCCTTTAGTACTCTTTGAACCACAAATCTGGACATGCTTTGTACTAAATAGTACTCGTAAAACCTCTACGTTTCTCCGGGTGTGAGAAACTCAAAACGGGAGTTGTCAGGATCCTTCGGGACTGGAATAGCCCGCTCACTAATTGAAAGCCCACTTTGCCTGGCACAGGTACCCAATCATGGTACGTGTGAGTCGGTTTTCCCATCTCTCGTCTTCCTAAACAATTGATAAATCTATATTTAGGTTTGGGAAGGGATTTATACAATAGGCCCGAGGGCAACTTGACGTGGATCTTGTTTTCGAAAACAAACTTGATGGATCTCATCCTCGAGGGTTATTAATCCAGAAAATTGGCTCATTAAATAGCCAAAGTTAAGTGGGATCTCATAAAATGCCACTTAACTCGCCCTATAAGTAATAAATCAATACACAATAGATTAGAGCATAAAATTGGAAATGAGTACTAAACGGAGCTAGTAGAAGCTCCAATCGTGTCTACGCGCCGAGGCAATGAGCTCATACTACGTACCTACACATTAATCTAGAAGCTAATGCCCACTCATGATGTATTCACACAACCTATAGCATACCTATACCCATCATACATCAATCAACATCATTATATATCAATCACACATAAGTTTTCCTATGCTACGCTACCTTATATTACGATAATTGCTTAGTTTGCCTAATTTAGTTCCTTAGTATTCTTTACAATTCAATTAAGCAAATTTCATACTTTTTATTTATAATAAAATAGAAAACTCGTCAATTCATTAATCCTATCATGTTGTGTTAATTAAGTCGGAGTTGATTATACCTCGCATCATCTGTAATCAGCGACGTTGAGCCGGCGACTAGATGGCGGCTATGACGATATCGGGGGTGGAATCAGCGAGATGTAAGGTAGTGTTGAGGTTTTGAAAAAATTGTTGTCAGGGACGAAGAAAACAAGTGGTCAAGGAAGAAAACGAGTGGTCGTCACGTAATTTGAACTTGACTCGACTCCGACTCGAGTTAAAAATATTAACTACTCATAATAATTCCTAAAAATCAATAAAAATACGGGAAAATCCCCATAAAACATAATACAGACTATATAACATCACAATGATATAGTCTATAACTAATAACTCACCCAAACTGTTCGTAACGCGTTGGAAGGCGTTATTTGGCCTATAAATAATTCTACAATCTAATACTAAAATAAATAAATAAAAATATGGGCATACTCTCATTTATTCTAATAACTTATTCTGCTATTGTGTTATTGACGTTATCATCATATACTTGGGCAGACATGACTTTCATGGTTCATAATGCATGACCGGTTATGGCTTGGTTCGCGTGAACTCAACATGCATGGAGTCAAGTCGGGTTCATGTAAAGGGAGAGTCCTACGGACCTGTGGTCCCAACACCAAACATGACGTCTCATCTACAACAAGCTTAGTCTCCGAAACCTTCATTGAAACCCACTGCTAAGTAAAATACAGACATCTCTATATAATGCATGCTCGTAGTGTATGTTCACATCATCAATATATTATAATAAATAAGGCAATGCTAAAGAAACCTACAACTAATCATACAACATGCGAATTAAAAGATAATAAAGAAAATAACTAATTACAAATAATAAATATATATATACATACACTCATGAATAAATAGATAAATAATAAATACTTAAAAATAACAATACTCTAATCATAAAATAATAATATCATTATATTATATAAATACAATACTAAACACGAGCGGATATCACATATACTTGTTGTAGTAAACACATCAACAATTAAATAATAAATACATAATAATTCAATAAGTAAATAATTATTAAAATTGATTAATAATAAATAATAATATCATAGTCATCCAACACGGAATGTGTAGTTACATACAAATAAATAATATCATATACGCAACAAACAAATAGATAAATAAATAAATAAATACAATTTTGCAAACATAAATTAGTCTAATATTAATAAGCAAATATATTATAATTATAATAAACAATAATGTAAACATTCATCATACATGATAAATAAAAAGAAATGAACAATAACGAATATCAAATAAATAAATACACTCATAAACTCAAAAAATGCTAAGTATGGTTAATATGCAACTAAACTAATTTAGGGATTCTTGAATTACCTAAAACGGTTAAAAAACGGTTGAAAACTGCAGAAAATATGTTGAATCGAGTCAACCAGGGCGAGTTGACTGAGCTGAGCCAAGTTGTAACGACCCGACCAAAGATGCAATTTAATGGGCTTAACTGGCCAGGTGTTATTCAAAAATATAATGCCTGCAACGACCTGCCCTAATAGGCCGGTGTCACCCAACAACATAATTAATAAAACAATAAAAATCTAACTCATAAGTCATAATCTAACACCAAGTCGGGAAATTTATTTAGCCAGGTTAGATATAAGATGTAACATAACAAAAGATAACTAGCTATGTTCACGCTTAGCCCCATAGCCATTGACCATTTCTCACAGCCACGCTTATAACTCAAATTAAATAAAAAGGAAGTCTAACTTATTATCGAATAACCAAACCTTGGTTGGTCCAAAAGGAACACGAAGGGCACTGTTAATCTTCAATCCGAATATGCACACCTGCGGAGGTAATTCCGCGTTAGTGATAAAACCACTAAGCATATAATTAATGAAACAAGTCACATATACTCTCTATTTTTATTTAAAATGTCTTTTAGTGCTTATGAGCCTATGTCGAGCTTTTAATATGCTGGGAGGGTGGCCGCCCATACACCTACATCCCATGTATGCGCACACATGCAACGTAGCTCATGGCCTATAGTAACCGATATTTGCCATTGATTCACCCTCTCAGTATCACAAGTGCATAATGAGTCATTTTGTGCCATTACGCCCTGTCACCCCTTTCGGCATGGGGCAGATGTTCAAATTTTAGGGCACCGCCTCGCGACAAAGACTCCCAATTTCGCGGGTGCTGCCTTGTGTCGTGGGTGTTGCCTTGTGACAGAGACTCCCAATTTCGTGGGTGTTGCCTCGTGTCAGAGACTCCCAAGGGTGCTGCCTCGTGATAGAGACTCCAAATTTCATGGGTATTGCCTCATGTCAGAGACTCCCAATTTGTATTTCTAGTAATTTTGTTAAAAGGTGCGGCCCATATCGGGCTAAGTCAATTCCTTGACCCCGGTTGCACTTAGTGCATGGTGGTCGAATCTGGGCTCAAGCCGACCAGGGCTGCCAAAAGGGAATATAGAAAATTTCAAACAATTATAGAAACCTGGATAGTTCGCAAATGGACTTGTAACTGTGACCGACGATCATAATTTGAACGAGAAAATAAAATTAGACATAAGTATAATTTTATCTAAGTAGATATACAACTTTATGGTCTAAGTTTATCAACACTAAACACACAGCATTCACCAATCTCAAACATTAAATTCTTAATCTTTACAACAAGTCTAGTGGGGTACTTAATTATTTATGTGATGTAATCATTTAAGACGTATTTTACGTGTTCAAATTAATTCTCTACATCACGATTTACCTTTAACTAATGTTAATTAATGATTAGCGTATAACCAAATATTTAATTGACAATTAGTTAAGTCATCCCATTACATTATTTAAGATAATTTGTGTTATCCAATTCGATGGTACTTTTAATTTATTCAAATCATTCAACTCAATAAATGTTAGAACTCTATTAATTTTATTGTGTCGTTTAAGTTCCACATTTATAGCCTATTCTCCTACCTTACTAACTCGTTATTAAAATAATTAACTTTATTTACCTTATATTAACTCTAATATGATAAAGGTGAAATCTTTATTCCATTAATCATCTATAACCACCTAACTTAAGTTAATAATTTATAATACACGAATTAATTATCACCAAGTAATTACTACAGTGCTTATATTACTCATGAATTATCCAATTTTTATTTAAGCCAATAACTGTAACACCCCGATTTCAGTTCACTTAAGAACCGAATCAGAAATGTTGTGATTGAGTCGAGTCATGTTTAAAGCTGATAGTCGATACGACTCGATTGATCAAATAGATCGAAATAACCCTCTTGGTGTCATGAGAATGGAAGACATTGTTAAATAACAATAAAATACATTAAACATAAATAAATGCAAGAAAGAAAATCTTATGTTGAGCTCAAGTGTGTAGCATTTATCTGTCCTTCCGCCGAAGTTGATATAGGATTTGCGAGACCTACATATATTATAAGAAAACCGTCAGTAACGAATGTTACTAGTCTGAAAATAACTAATACAATTTGGCAAATGGGTATTCCATTACCCACGAAACATATGAAACTTCAAGAATGCCTCACACTGGGCAGTAAGCAAACATACTTAAATAAATGCCGGCTCGCATGCACGGCTCATAATTATAATCATACATACATACAACGCTTACGCCCTCACACCTTCCATATCACCCGCCATTGTACTCGAATGGCAAAAGGAACAATTAAGTTAGTGCAACATATTCCGGAAATGCGCTGCATTATGCAGTACCATCATACACCCGCACTACTTCTTGGTTTCAAGGAGTACTAGCACGGTCCATACATATCTCCGTACCACTTATTCTGTTATTCGTGAAATCCGTAAAACAACGCGTACTTATATAATAGGCTTAGGGAAGAGGCTGATATCATACATTTCTGAAGCTTAAGTTCGAAAACCAACAAGGGATATCATCCTTGTAGTTTTATTAAACATGTGTAAAAACACGGCTAAATGGCCTGACATCGGAAGGATCCGATAAAACGCTTTCAATGTCATCCTACATCTAAAATACGATTAAACCATACACACAAGGAGTCAAGTAGAGAGGGAGAGAGTCCTACGGAACTGTGGTCCAAGCTCCAAGCGTATCTGCACATTTATGGCGAGCTCAGACTCCGAAGGCTACATCGGAACCCACTCCTAAGTATCCTAAGTAAAAACTAATGTCTCTATATGATGCATGCTCGTGGTGTGTGGTCATATCATCAATACATCTTAATAAAGGAAACAATGTTAACAAACTTATAATTAAACACTTGGCACGCAAATCGAGACATAGTTTTACTAAATAATAAATAATAAATATACAAGAAACTCCACTCATGGATAATTAGATAAATAATAAACAAATAATCATGAACATAAATGATATACTAATGATAAAATAATAATATAGTTATACTATATACATACACAAGCAAACACGAGTAAATATTATGTATAGTCGTGTTAATAGCACATTAATAATCAAATAATTAATAAATAATTCAATAATCATTAAATAAATAAATATTTCATATTCATTAATCATAAATAATAGTAATATCAGTCATACAACACAAGAATACATAATTAAATACAAATAAATAATAACATATACATAACGAATAAATAAATAAATAAGTTAATTAATTAATAATTAAATAAATAAATAAAATTTAGTGACCATAATAAGACTAATATTCATAATTAAATATAATATTAATAATAACAAACAATCATGTAAACATTCATTTTATATGATAAACATACAAATAAAAATAAAGAAATAATAATAAATAATTCACTAATTAAATAAAATAATCATTAAAGAAAATTCATCATAACATTCAATCATGCTAAACATTGTGAATATGCATCTAAACTAATATATAAGTTCTCGAATTACTGAAAACGGCGTAGGAACGAACGAAAACGGTCCAAATGAGCTGAACCGGACCGAACCAAGCTGAACCAGACCAAACCGAATGGCTTGAACTAACCCGGTCTGGGTTAACTGGAAATGGGCTGGGTTGGGTAGGCTTATGGACATGAACATGGGCATGGATGTGGCTTGCGGACCCGGGCATGACCATGCGGATGCGGTCGCGGTCAGCGGACATGATCACGGGTACGCGGACACGAACCTGGTAGACGGGCCGAACAGGGGCGGCGGTGCCCACGCCGGAGAACGCCGACGGTGGTGCAGCTGGGGTGACTGCCGGTCGGGATCGACAGAGAGGACGGGTAACATCATGGTGGTGGCGATCGGTGGAGTCCGGCCACTGGCTAGCCGAAAAACGGCTAGAAAGGGGCGGCATTGCCGCCGTGTGTCGCGACGTCGCCGGTGGCGATTGCGGCCATTGTGGAGGTCGATGTCGGTCTCAAAATGTAGATCTTGGTGAGATGAAGTGGTGGGGGTGATCGGATTGCCCGGTGGTAGCTCTCCA
>JAVDBV010038216.1:0-10182 GCA_032619315.1 Piper longum
CCGGTGGTCGGGGGCAAGGCGGAGGCTCACCGGCGGCGAGTCGAAATGGTGGCGGCGTAACAGTGAAAACGGGGGGGGGGGGAAGAAACCATAAGGATATATATTTGGTAGCTAGGGTTGAGTGAATGGCTTCGATCATGCCACGTGGCACGATCTAGACGGTAGACAACTCGTGGACTAGTGGGACCCACATATGGGTACACGCACTATAGATATGGCGGCAAGTTCGGATCGAGACCGTCCGAGCTCGAAACTGACTCGAGTCCTCAAATTGACTCTATCGGAGGGAATCGAGGTAATAAGGCTAAATGGGCCTCGAATAATGAACTCAATCAAACTGGGCCCACAGGGGCATAAATCTAGTGATCTAAAATTCCTACGATGCATACAAATGATGTACCCAAAAAAATCCCAAACGGATACTAAACGTCGTAACGGCCTAAATCTAGGCCTAAAATCCTATCTAATACATAGAAACAAATCAGTATACCTCAGTATACACTAATAACTCATGATCTTATAATTTCCATTTTGGGCATACTCAGCCTCCATAAAATGTTCATACGGCCATTTAGGCCCATACTCATAATCTGAAACTAGTTTGGCTCGATCTTGCTCAAACCAACTGGATACTGACCCAAATAGAGAAAACTTAAATCGGGTAAAACCCTAACCCAAAATGGGGTTTTACACCCGGCCACTTTCTAGCCACGACGATGCTGGAATCGGTTAATTACAACAATTCGGCCATTTCCGCTACCGGTCATTGCTTCGCAGATTCCGGCGCCGGCGAGCTCCTCCACTCCGATCAGATGGTCGTCCGGGAACCCTCGACCCTTGAGGGGCTTTTCCATACCAGATTGCAACCCAATCGCTGCCCCGGCCGGCCGGATTTCTGAACCCGTCGTCGTCACCACTGTTCAAGTTGCCAACTTTGTCTCTAACTTCCGGCTTGTCGGCCATAAACGACTTAAAATTTGTATTTTTAGTTTACTTCTTTTCTTTCTCATCGATTTGAGATTTAGTTGTTTCTTATTAATTTAAGACTTTAAATCTCATTTTTTTTATCAATTTTTATTGTCAATTTAACATATTCCGTGCATGGAAATTAAGAAGAAGAAGGGAAGTAAAATTACTCAAACAAGGAGGAAGACGGTGCCAATCGGAAGGAAGAAATGAGGATGACGTCCCGCCCTTTTTCCTCCTTTTTATAATGATATAAAATGACGGCTAGGGTACGTGGAAGCACCCTTTCACCGTAATACTTTTAACCGGGTAAAAGGGTAATTGACATGATTCACTTAACCATTTAAACGGTTATACGGTATGGTTCACTTAACCGGTTAAATGGGTACATAGTATGGTCTACTTATTTGGTTAAACGGGTAGATCATGCTTAACCAGTAACGATAATTATTTTAAAAAAATAAATAAAATTTCCCACGTTCGATCCTACCGCGTCGAACATTATTATTATTTTATTTTTTATTATTATTTTTTTCCGGGTCTTTACACAAGTAAAATTTAAGAGGCCCCGTGTCGGACTAAGTCAATTTCTTTACCTCGGTTGCACACGGTGCATGGTGGTCCAATATGATCTCAGGCTGACCAGGGATGCCAGAAGGGAATATACAATATTTCAATAATTATACTGACCTAGTAGATTGTATGAAATTCCGCGACTGCGATGAACGATCCTAGTTTGAACGATGACATAAAATTATACATGAGTACAATTTTATTCATGTAGAAAATGCATGCAACTACATGAGTAATATAAGTATCAATTTTTGACAATATAAAATATGCTATATTGAACATCATTAATTATTTAATTTTTAACAATTCTTGTGATATAATTAATTATTCATGGTATATAATCATTTAAATACTTTACATTTTAAATTAATTATCCCAATTATAACCCTCAATAAAATAATTGTTAATATATAACTAATAATAAATTACTATTATCAGTATAGTCTTTAAGTAATTTCTATTATCCTAATTTAAGGATATCACTAATATAATTATTTGTAATTTATTTAATTCAATACGGTTCCATCCTTCCTTATTTAATTATGCTATTTCGTGATTTTTTACATGATTATATTTTATAACTCCATTTTCTACCTTGCTTATTCGTTATTAAAATAATCATTTTATTTGGTAAAGGTGAAGTATTTATTTTATTTATGCCTTGTAACACTCCGATTTAATTTAATCGTTTGTAATACGCCAATTAATTATTTACCATTTTATCATGACCATAAGTTTATTAATTATGGTAATTTCGTGTAATAATTTATTAATTTATTATTTTAAGGTTTCAATACATGTTGGTAATATTTTTTAACTCGACCCATATCTAGTCAACCCATATTTACAAGTTTATCCCCGACATTCTTTTCTTCTCCACACCTTCATCTTGACACCAAAACCAGCACCGTCGTCTTCTTCTTCAAACCGAAACTAGACTACAACTTTTATTTAATCCAGCAAATCAATGTGGACCCCAAAGATCCAAGCTTTATCGCAATTAGTCAATTGGAATCCGGATTACACCCTTCATGCCGACCGACTAGCACCACCCAACGTGATGATGCCGATCAGCACCACCATGAGCATCCCCATGTCTGGCCACCCAACACGACCCCGACATGGCCAACAACACCGTCCCGATCCTCCCCCCTTCCTGCATAACAACCCAATGCAAAAAAGAAGAGGAACGCCACCCCGCTGCTGAAATCAGCAGGACGTGCTGCTCTCCTTTGCCATGAAATTCGATGGAAACCAACTTATACAAAATTACCACCCATGCATAAGGCCGTTGATGCAGTAATAGATCAACTACAACCCTGAATTGCTGCTGTAATTGACCCACAAATGACCATGAATTGCTGCACATCAGCAATTTGCATTCATGGATGAATTTCTGGTTCTATTTCTAGTTTAATTCTCTTCTTTCTTGTTGATTTCAGATTTTTATTTCCATGATTATCAAGTTTATTATAATTTTTAACATATGTATGTATGCAAACTAAGAAGAATAGAGGAAGAAACATAACCAAGCAAGGAGGAAGCCGGCATCTGTCAAGGAAATAATGTGAATGTCATCCCCCCCCCCCCTCCCTCTTATCCTTTTATAATGAAATGATGGCTAGGGCATGCGAAAACACACTTCGACTATGTTTCCCTTAGCCGGGCAACCAGGTAATTGATACAGTTCACTTAACTAGTTTAAAATGATTCACTTAACTGGTTTAAACAATACTTAATCAGTTAAATAATACCTTACACTTGACCGGGTAATTAATAATTTACTGAGTGGCAAATGATTTAAATGGAAATATTAATTTTCCAACATTCGATCCTACTGCGTCGATTTTTTTTTCTTTTTGGGTCTTTATGTTTTTCATCCTCACATCATTTGACATCAAGTCTGTTGGAAGAGTACACTGATATGAGAAAATCTTACTTGGTATGTACATTGCTCTATCTGTGGTGGTCTAGAAGTAATCTTGCAAGTCATCTTGGTAATAAAATCTTTGTATAGGATACTGGATGGATTAAAAATATGTGTAGGTCTATGGATGTGTCTCTAAGATCATCATTATTGAAGTCTGTCATAGGTGGCTAACCTTTGCAACAACCAATCAATGACAAGGTGAAGAGATGGCTCCTAAGTAGCTATACTTCAATCAGCTAATGGTAGGCATCTGTTTCTCAATACTATACTAGTCATGCACTTCTAAATGGATGTGACATGCCATCCTGTACCAATTTGTAGCACTAATCTTGACTCACATGACTACTACCTTTGTGGTAGACTCTCAAGCAAAGCTGTCAGTTAAAATGAGCATACACTGGTTTCCCTCTATTTGGTTTTCACGGTCTAATTTGACTAAAGTCCCTATCTTTGTTGCTCCTAAGCTTGAGTGAAGTTGTCTCCTCCAGACTGGTCTGCTATCGGCTACCTACACTATAAATCCTAAACAATACCATGAAGGAACCTCCTATACTCGGGGCAAAGTCTCCATCCTATGTCTCATGGTAAGAACCACCGACTGTGATGCACTACCATTGACTGAATGCCCACTATTGCCATTCATGATGCACTACCGCCACCCGAGTGAGTAGTTATAGTTAAAGCAAAGGCAGAGTAGTTGCCTTACCCTATAGGAAGAAAACTACTTGAGGATTTTCTTAGCTTTGCACAGAGACCTCATATTTCAACATTGAGAGCAGAGTTGGGTCAGAGAGTGAGAACAAGATATAGCAACGATAACATCATCTAGACAGAGGAAAGTTAGGCGTACTAGAATTATTTGGATGTGATGGCATATGATATACTTCACTATCCATTTTGCATACCATCGCCTTGGCTTGAAATCCTTAGGACAGATTTGTATTGCAAGATTGTATTAGTGATCGTCTCACATCGATGCATACGGAATGAATCAAAGAATAGGACAATATGACCTCCAAATGATATGGCCTCAGTGGTCAGATTGTTCAGTCAGCATAAAAAAAGATATATGAGCTATAGCCAGGGTATACAGATCATGCAAATGGTCAGAAACACAGTGTGACTTCAGCCAGCGAGAGGTATTTGACTCGCATTAGAGCCATTGGCTTAGATGGTGGGTTTAGTGAGGGATTGTCCTTTAGGGAGAGAGTGAATTCCTTGTATTTCACCAACACGACCGGTGTGAGGCATTCGTGAAGTTTGATAAGTTTTCGTGGGTAATGGAATACCCATTTGCTAGTTTCTATTAGTTATTTTTCAGACTAGTAACATTCGTTACTGACGGTTTTCATATAATATATGTAGGTCTTGCAAATCATGTATCGACTTTGGCGGGAGGACAGATGAACGCTATACACACTTGAGCTCAACCTAATATTTACTTTCTTGCATTTATTTATATTTGATGTATTTTGATGTTTATTTGACAATGTCTTCCCTTCTTCTGATACGAAGAGGGTTATTTCGATTTATTTGAGTAATCGAGTCATATTGACTAACAGCTTTATCCATGACTCGAATCAATCAAAACATTTCTGATTCGGTTCTTAAGTGAACCGAAATTGGGGTGTTACAGATTGGTATTAGAGCCATGTCTTGGTTTTCTCTGGTATTTTGAGCCAAGTGTGTGGAGCTGTCCTTAGCCAAGCCGACTGGTATTTTCTTTGGTTTTTCTTACGACTTCATATGGTGTGGTCAGTAAGACCTGAGCAATGTTGGCTTAGGTGTTTGCGATTATAGACGACTTATGAGATGGATATGAGATCATGGTTTAGTATGACCTAGCAAGGATCTCCCTGGAATGTCGTGATATGCTCTAAGAGATTACTTTGCTTTTACCGTGCCAGTGATTTGGACGACGTAAGAAGGTCAACATGCTAAGTTAGCTGAAGTTGTGTTGGATGGTGACCGGGAAATAACTAGAACTTTGTCAACCCCATTGTAGCACATGTCACCACATCAGTCCTTTCTTAGGACATGGTGTACATTAGAAGACAGGGTTATAAGAGATAAGATAATTAGGGAGCTTAGAGTATGGAGATGCTCATGTAGTTACGTGACACTTGAGAAAAGACCATTTAGTTACTTATACAAATTCATTAGGCATAGTTCAGGTCTACTTTGGAGAACTTGGACCTTAAGACAAATCCATATAGATGAAGGATGTGGTTATGACAATGGAGCCAACGAGGTACTTGGAGTACATATGAGAGTTTGGATAGATGACTTGAGATGGACCACTTCAAGGAGATAGTAATGGATGAGGATGAGTTACGAGGTGGATCTATAATCTCGTGGATACTTTATCGCCTCCCCCTCTTCCACTAGTATATGTCTGTCCCAATAGTATTGTGGGTCATTCTTTAATAGATAGGCAGGAACACATTGAGAATGAGAAAAATTATATTTGACCATGGATTTAGATGGTTGGCCGAATTTTACTCGATCTACCAAGGCCAGATTGGTTATTGCTATTAAGAACCAGTTAGTGTTTGTACAAGCAGACGCCCTGGATCGTAGGAGATTGTGTACACACAGCATTGGAGCAGCATTGTATGTGTCACCACTATGATCTAGACCCCTTCGGATCAGACATGCATGATTGGATAACCTGAACCGAGCTGATGGTAGCTACCTCTGGGGATATAGACACATGGAGATAAATGTGCTAGAGACAGTAATGGGTTCACGACGTACATGATCAGCATCAGACTTAAGCACTTGGATTGCACACATAGTTGGATAGGCTAAGTCGAGTTGATAACAACTGCCACTGATGAGACAAACACATGGAGATGAACATGCTAGAGATAGTAATGGGTTCATGATGTACATGATCAGGATCTGACTTCAATACCTGAGTAGCACAATCGCTGTCCGAGTAGCACAACCACCGTCCAAGTTGCACAACCACCATCCGAGTTACACAACCACCTTTCCTTTCATGTAGCACAACCACTGTTCGAGTAGCACAATCGCCGTCCAAGTTTCACAACTACCGTTCGAGTAGCACAACCGTCATCTGTGATGCGCTACCACCGACCGAATCCGTACTACTACCATTTGTGATACAAAACCAACATCCATATATTACACTACCGCCGACTGAGTGGAGTAGTTATTGTAGAAGGAAAGGCTAAGTAGTAACCTCACCTTACAGGAGGACAACTACTTGAGGATGTTCTTAGCTTTACACAGAGACCGCATGTCATAGTATTATGAGGAGAGTTGAGTTAGACATTGAGGAGAATATATAGCTATGATAACATTAGTCGGGCAGAGGAAAGTTAGGTGCACTGAGATAATTTTGAAGCGATGATATACTATGGACTTCACTAGCCATCTTGCATGCAATCACCTTGACCTAACATCCATGGGTCAGACAAGTATTGCAAGATAGTGTTAGTTACGGTCTTACAGGAATCATCAAGCACTATTAGTGTATCTTTTAAGGATATACATGGACAAAGTTCGAGAATAGTGCAGTGTGACCTCTAGATGAGATGGCCACACTAGTCAGATTGTTCAGTCTGCGTGACAACTTACGTGTGGGCTATTCCTAGGGTATACAGGTCAGATGATTAACAAACGGTGAGACATGCAGTATGGGCTTTGGCCAGGGTAGTAAATCAGATGGTTAGTAGATGATCAGACATATAGTGTGACCTTAGCTAGCGAGAGCAGTTTGATTCGTACTAGAGCCTTTTGCTTAGATGATGGGTTTAGCGAGGGAGTGCCCTTGAGGGAGATAGTGTTTTCCTTGTGCTTCGCCAATACAATTAGGTTCTTACCCTCAAACATAAGATTTAGCATTTACCCCGAGTATAGGAGGTACCTTTATGGTACTATTTAAGACTTACAGTGCATGTAGCCGATGACAGAGCCATCCAGAGGAGACAACTTCACCTAAGATTGGGAGCGACGCAAGCAGAGACTTTAGTTTGAGTGGATCATGTTGACCAGATAGAGGGACACCAGTGTATGCTCATCTTGACTTATAGCTTTGCTTGAGAGTCTACCACAACGGTAGTAGTCATGCGTGTTAAAATTAGTACTACATATCGGTACGGGATGGCAGGTCATACACTACTGAAGAATGGACGAGACACTGTCAAACCTCAATACGAGTCCCTGTAGACTTGAGGAGAGATAGTGGTTCTTTGGGTCATTTGAACCCCATCCGTTTAGAAGTGCATGAATAGTATGATATCAAGAAACACATGCCTACTGTTCGTTGATTGAACTAGAGCCACTTAGGAGCCGTCTCTTAGACTCGTCGTTGGTTGGCTATTCCATAGGCTGGCCACCTATGGCGGAGTCCAATCATGATGATCTTTGAGGCATGTCCATGACCTACCCGTATTTATGAGTTACCCAATATCCTATATAGAATTTTATTGCCCACCGTAACTCAGACAGACATACTTACATCATCACAAATAGAGACATGATGGCAAACTATGTGAGGATGAGATACCTCCCAGTTAGAGTCCTAGAGCAGTGTGACCAGTTTTCCATGAGAGATCCAGTCTCTTTTTATATTACCAGAAATGTCCGACAGAGCCAAGCCTCTACCCAAGTATGTTCATGCTCACCTTTCTAGATATATAAGTGTCTTTCTATCTATTTTTTCATATGGTGGAGATGAGTATACATTGACCAGCGCGCATACTACATACCAGATGCAGACTCCACAGGTTCATGTAGAGTTTGTTTTCATACTCCTTGACACACGCTGTACATGTACAGATATTCTCACATCCATTCCATCACAGAGAGCCCTCTTCAACAATAGTTAGTATATATATAGATAGTTACGATAGCCATAGCACGCAGTAAAGTGATAGCAGCTGTCCTTTTTCCCTTATGGACCAGAGTGAGATATTTGACTTAGAACTTAGTTACCTAAAACCTAGTGAGCAGTCTAGCTCCTTTTACAGGGACACCTGAGTGTCTGACTTAGATTGGCGATAGTAATCCATGTAGTTCAGTAGTATATACCTTTATTTTGTACTAGAGTCCACTGCATGCTAGCAAAACTCGCAGTGCACCTTAGTATAGCTACAAGATCTAGAGCAAAGGGCTTTGCATATACACCTAGTTGACCTATCAAATTGATGAGAATCAGGGAGATATGGGTAGATATCAGGTCGTATGCATTGCACTGATATAGTTTTTCCTATTGTAGTTCAGACTAGTACCCTATAGTATTCTAGAGTACTTGCTCTACTACCTAGTAGACCCTTAGGGGTGAGCTTAGATTTTCATGTAGGTGTCATTGTATTTTAGTCCCCATAGTATGTAGTGACCCTAGGAGTTAGTCTAGTGAGATGACTCAAGCATGCAGGGTCAGTCTAAGGAGATGATTTGAGCATGCATGGTTAGTCTAATGAGATGATTTGAGCATCTATGGTCAGTGCAGACAAATGATTCTAGCATATATGGCATGTTTTATCAGATGATTCGAGCACGTGTAATCTATATAGCCAGATTAGTACGGAGCTTGTGAATTTTGTCAGCATTCAGAGATCTAGCTTCATGTTGGTACGCTTGGTCAGTGTGAAGCTAGCTTTCGAGGGAGAGCTACCACTATGTCAGTAGGATGACATCTTCAGTTGAGTCCTTCAATTGCAGGAGATGTAAGAAATTCCGAGGATAGAATTCTTATAAGGAGGAGAGGTTGTAAAACCCCATTTTCGGGTTAGGGGTTTACCCGATTTGAGTTTTGCCCTATTTGGGTTAATATCGAGTTGGTTCGAGCGAGATTGAGCCAAACTAGTTTCAGATTATGAGTATGGGCCCAGATGGTCGTATGAACATGTTATAGTGGCTGATTATACCAAACATGAAGATAATAAGATTACGAGGTATCAATGTATACTGAGGTGTATAGATTTGTTTGTATATGTTAGATAGGATATTAGGCCTAGATTTAGGCCGTTGCGGCATTTAGTATCCGTTTGGGATTTTATGGGTACATCATTTGCATGTAGCCTAGGAATTTCAGATCACTCGCTTGTGCCCCTGTCGGCCCATCTTAATTGAGTTTAGGGTTTCGAGGCCCATTTAATCTTATTTCCTTCATTCCTGCCTATAGAGTAAATTTCCGAACTCGATTTAGTTTTGAGTTCGGACAGTCTCGATCTGAACTTTCCGTCCATATCTATAATGTATATACCTATAGGTGGGTCCCACTAGGTCCCGAGTTGTCGGACACTAAGATCGTGCCACATGGCAAAGTCTGATCCGTCCACTCGACCCTAGCTGCCCATATAAATTTTGAGGTTTTCTCTTGTTTCCGGTTTTTCCACCTTTAGCGCCGCTGGCATTTTAGCTCGCCGTCGGCGACACCCTGTACCTCCTCCGGCCAGACCATCAGTACGGTCGTGATCATCTCGCGGCCAGCTTTCGAGTCGTACCCACGTTCGCCACCGTAGCCGCCGCAGTCGCCGTCGGAGACGATCTTTTTGGGGTTGGTTTTTTCCACCGCTGCCCCCCGTTCGGATCATTTTCCGGCGCCGGCAAGCCACCATCAGCTGATCCGAGCACCTACGCAGCTTCCCCTCACCTAGATCTACATTTTGAGACAACCCATGATTACCACCACGGCCATGATAGCCACCGGCAACGTCACCGCACCTTTCCGGCCAGCC
>JAVDBV010038278.1:0-11582 GCA_032619315.1 Piper longum
ATCATAACGAAATACTAACGCCCGCTAACTACATGATGCATCACACTAGCTAATTATCACACACAAGCAATCATCATCAATTAACATTCAAATAATGGTAATGTAGAATAATTCTAACTAACCTATTTGTATCAATTTTTATTATGTATTTCTAATTTACATCTCCGTCACTTATCATGCTCAACTAAACTTACTTCGTTAGACCACTTAATCTTCATTCACAATTCTCTAAACTCTGTCACTATCATTTCATTCATAATTAAAACTTAATTACATCAACATTAATTAATTAATCCTATCATGCTGTGCTAACACTCATCAACTATAATTAATCACGTAAAATATCGATTAATCAGTCCTATCATGCTTTCTAACAATCATCAATCATAAATAATAAACTTAGAGGTAGTTATACCTCTCGTCGTCGGCAATGGTCTATAACTAATAACCCACCCAAATTACCTCATAACGCATCCTAACGCTGTAAACGGCCTAAAACTATTTCTACGGTCACTAATGAAAAAAAATTCTAAAATCGTCAACTATATGCTCTCATGCATTCTGATAACTCATTCTCTGCTCATTCATCTCATTATCATCACATCCTCGCTACACATTACCCTCATACCACATACACGCGACCGGCATCGGCTCGGTACACGTGTTCCAAAATATACTCAACTCAAACCGATGGCTGAACCGATCGGCTAACGACTATAAAACCTGTGACTCGAATCACGGGTTTTACATTGGGTGATGATTTCGGCATACCCGACAGGCAGCGGCCAAAAGTCCAAGTCAGGATCAAAGTTGGTATGGAGGTGAGTTGATTAACTGTGGTAGCGTGGCCAGTGGTGGCTTCAAGATGATGAATAGTGCGTCGAAAAACACCCAATTACATGCCTGTTTTGGAGAGAGTTGGGGAAGAAGAAGATGACAGTTTCATAAATATGGGTTGACTCGATACGGTTCAAGTTAAAATAATATTAACTAGTGAAAAATCTTTAAAAATAATTATTCTAATGAGATATAAGTTAAGTAGCTAAATTAATAAATTAATATATGGAAGTCGCCACAAATAATAAAATACTATCGTGATAGACTGTTAATGATTAATCGACTTATTACAAGTGATTAAATTAAATAAAGAAAGGTTGAACCTTATTGAATTAAATAAGTTACAAAAAATTATATTAGTGATATCCTTAAATTATGATAATACAAATCAGTTAGGGAATATACAAATAATAGTAATTAATTATTGTTTATAAATTAATAAATATGTCATTAATTGTCAAGTGAGTATTGTAGTGGGGATAATTAATTATGTCACATGAATAATTAATTATACCACTAGAAGTGTTGAAAATTAAATATTTAATGTGGCATATTATATATTGACGAAATTTAATAGTTATATTAATCATGTGTTGCATGCATTTTCTATGCGAATAAAATTATACTTATGTATAATTTTATGTTCTCATTCATATTTGGATCGTGGTCGCAGTATGAGATTATCTACAAACCAAGTTCGTATAATTATTTAAAATGTTGTATTTTTCCTTGTGGGCAGTCAGGTCGGCCTGAGCCCAGATTCGACCACCGTGCACCGAGTGCAACTGGGGTCAAGGGATTGACTCAGTCCAACACGGACCACACCTTTCAAAATAAATAATAAACACGGTGGCTAGATCCATCAGTCAACAAATGGACATGATGGCAGAATCCATCGGTCAACAACCGGACATGGTGGCAGGACCCATCAGCCGATAATAGACACAATGGCTGGATCCATCGGTCAACAAACGGACACGGTGGCAGGATCCATCGGTCAACAACCAGACATGGTGGCACGACCCATCAGCCGATAATAGACACGGTGGCTGGATCTATTGGTCAACAACCGGACACGGTGGCAGGATCTATCGGTCAACAACCGGACATGGTGGCAGGACCCATCAGTCGATAATAGACACGATGGGTGGATCCATCGGTCGATCAACGGACATGGTGGCATGAACCATCAGCCGGTATTGGACATGTTGGGATGGACCCAATAGCTAAGAATATAGATGCTGAGAGGGACTTTATTGACTTATTTTATTTAATTATACGGCTTAGTAATTTTATCACTAACACGGAATTGCTTCCGCAGGTGTGCAGGTACTGGCATAGACTGAGAGCGGGGTTCGTGGATCTTTTACCAACCAAGTTTTGGAGAAAATGATAATGCATTGGACTTCATTTTTAATTATTTGAGTTATAAATATGGCTATGGGAAATGGTCTAAGACTGTGGGACAATTATTATTATGTCTTATTTAAAACATAGTTACTTTGAATAGTCATACTTGTGGTTTGATTTTTAACACCCGGCCAGCTAGGCCCACACTATTGTGAAAAATGGCGGGTCGTTACAATAAGTATTGGGACCCCTTTTAATTTTTATTGAGAAATATGTGTGGCTATTGGGAAACGGTCCTAGACAGTGGGAACTAATCTATATGCATTGTTGTTAAATTGTTATAATTCAGCAACTTAGTAGTTTGTTTAAGTAACACCTAGCCATCTAGGCGCAATTAAATAATTGAAAAATGGCGGGTCATTGCAAGACTCTTTTTCGATGATTGGAAATTCTCCTCACACTTGCTACTCCATTCAAACTTGACTCCCTTGCGTGTGCGTTTAATCATTGGTGATGCCACCAAGGAAAATTCTTTAATGAATTTTCGATAGTAACTTGCTAGCCCAAAAAACTTCGGATATCGGTAACTGACTTAGGTTGTGGCAAATCCGTGATTTCTTCCACTTTTGATGGATCCACCACAACTCATGCATTCGAGATTATATGTCCAAGGAAATTAACTTGCTTCAGCGAGAAGTCACACTTTGACAGTTTGGCGAATAGTTGGTTCTCCTTCAGGACATGAAAAGCAATGGACAGGTGTTTCACATGGTCCTCCCATTATTTGAATAGACCAAATTGTCATCAACAAACACGATAATAAACTTGTCCAAGTATGTGTAAAATACCGTATTCATCAGTGACATAAAGGCTATTAGTGTTCTGCGGACCAGTTTTGGCTACTAACTTAGTTGGCATTCTTATGTTGCATAGTAGCCTTCCCTTGTTTCTGTACATGGTCATGTTCGTACACCAACTCATGAGCAGTGTCTGGCTCAATCACTTCGGTTATGGGGCCTCTAGGCGCCGTACAAACTTCGGTTTTGTCCACTCTAGCCTTGTCAGGTGCCAAAATCCCATGTGCAAAACATTCCAACTACAAGAAATTCTTCTCATATTCTCGGACTGAATCTTCCCTCTAACCCAGAGTGGTGAATTCTAGTGCTTTTTTTTGGACAATGGACTCTGAAAAATACTGTACATTGAAAGCTATTACAAATTCTGCCCATGAGATGTATGAGATCTCACGGTGATAAAAGGTGGTCATTTCCATGGATTTCCACTAGTAAGATCCTCCTCCTGAAGCATGCATGTTGCCAACCTCACTTGAGGCACAAATAGAGCTCTAAAGCTTTTTCAGTAATGTCTATCCAGCTCTCTGCTTTCATTTGATCAATCCCTCCAATGAATACCTTAGCTCCATTCTTTCAGACTTTTCACAGTATAACGGTCACTATCATCCACAGCTGGCAGCACTAGTTCTTCTCACATTGATGGAATGTAGTCCTTTCCTTGGATTTCCACCAATAAGATGTTTCCTCCTGAAGCATGCATGTTGCCAACCTCACTTGATGGCGGTGGGGTATGGAGGGAGATGTAAACGCTTTTTCAGTAATGTCTATCCAGCTCTCCTCCTTCATTGGATCAGTCCCTCCAATGAAAATCTCAGCTCCATTCTTCCATAACTTTTCCACAGTGTATCAGTCACTATCATCGACAGCTGGCGGCACCACTTGTAGGACTACTGGTGGCACTGGGTTTGGAAGCTCCCCTTGGTTGCCCAGGTTAGCTAACCCTACCCACCCTTGGGCACTCTTCTGATCACCATCTGGGACATTATTTGGACCCACTGCCAAGTTTAAGGGTCCATTCTCTGCTACCACTCCATGTAACCATTGAACCATATTCTGAACCACAGAATTTGTACTTTCTGAAGTCTGCGCTAGTCCCTGTATGGCCGCAAGATCTAGGCTAACACATTTTCTATGTTCGAGTTAGACTGCACAGATCAGCTTAACTGTTTATGGGTGCCTGTCATCTGAAACATGAAAAACTTTTCCCGTTATTATTGGTTAGAAGTATTAATATTAATATTATTATTATTATTATTTTAAGCATTGCCACTCACATGCATAGCTAAAGTGGGGCACACTGTCCCATGATACTGTTATCTATATCGCACAGGCATCCCATACCACCCATACTACATAGAAAACACCGCTAATTGTAAAGGTGTCGTTGGCGTAGGTGTCACGTGCACCTAGGATGACACATAAGTGGCACACCGTCCCATATCAGTGTTATGCTTAAAATCATTCTTTCGATTATTACTTAGGTTTGTTAGCGAGTCCACTCATTCACTAATAACATACAACATTGGAAAAAGATAAATATTGGACTTTTCAACAAGGTACTTGAGTCATAAGATGTGAGCTTGTGGGAAACCGTGCTTTGATACCACCTATAATGACCCGCCATTTTTCACAATAATGTGGGTCTAGCTGGCCATGTGTTACTTAAAATTAAGCCAAACCAACCATGTAACGACCAGCCCTAACCGGACCGGACATTACTTCAATTTTACATGATTTCTATACAAGCCATAAGTATAACTCATTCAAAGTAAACTATGTTGTAGACAAGACAAAATAATAATCGTTCCACATTTTTGGACCATTTCCGATATCCACATTTATAACTCAAATAAAATAAAAAGGAAATCCAATGCATTATCATTTTCTCCGAACCTTGGTTGGTAAAAGATCCTTCAACCCCGCCCTCCATCTATGCCCGAATCTGCAAACTTGCGGGGGTAATTCCGCGTTAATGATAAAACCACTAAGCCATATAAGTAAAGAAAAAAGTCAAAATACTCCCTATTCTTATTTCAAAAGTCTTTTAGTGAAGTCAGCCTATGCCGAGCTCTTTGATGCGGGGAGGGTGGCCGCCAATCCCGCTAAAATCCCGTGCATATACATACACACTACGTGACCTATACCCTGTGTAGTTGCTGAAATTTGTCATTGGCTCACCCTCTCGGTATCACAAGTGCATAATGAGCTGTCTGCCTGACATCCCCTTTCGGCATAGCGGCAGGTTTTCAATTTCTGGATTGCCGCCGCACGACAAAGACTATTTATATCCCGGGTGTTGCCTCGTGACAGAGACTCCCTATTTCGCGGGTGATGCCTCGTGTCAGGGACTCCATATTTGTCTTAGAAGTAAATTTAAAATTGCGGTACCATGTCGGGATGTGCCAATTCCTTGACCCCGGTTGCACACGGTGCATGGTGGTTGAATCTGGGCTCAGGCAGACTAGGGTTACCGGAAGGGAATATACAATATTTCAGTAATTATATGGACCTGGTAGCTTTTACGAAATCCCGCGACTCCAATCAACGATCCTTATCTGAACGAGGACATAAAATTATACACGAGTATAATTTTATTCATGTAGAAAATGCATGCAACTATATGACTAATATAAATATCAATTTTTTACAATATAAAATGTGACATGTTGAACATCATTAATTATTTAATTTTCAACAATTCTCATGATATAATTAATTATTTATGTGATATACTCATTTAAGTCCTTCTTTGCATTTTAAATTAATTATCCTAATTATAATGCTCACTAAAATCATTATTAATTTATAACCAATAATTAATTATTATTATTATTGGTATATTCTTTAACTGATTTTTATTATCCTTATTTTAAGGATATTACTAATATAATTATTTGTAATTTATTTAATTCAATACGGTTCCACTGTTTATCATGACTGTAATTTTATAAATTATGGTAATTTCGTGTAATAATTTATTAACTTATTATTTAATTCATTATTTATAAGGTTTCAATATGAGTCGGTATTATTTTTTAACTCGACCCGTGTCGGTCAACCCATATTTACAAGTTTGCCATCTTCATCTTTCCCAATGTTCTTTTCTTCTCCACGCCTTCATCTCGGCACCAAAACCAGCAGCAACATCTTCTTCTTCAACCCAAAACAAGAGGACAGCTTTTATTTACTCCGGCAATACAATTGGAACCCCAAAAATCCAAGCTTTATCACAGCTACTCAATGGGAATCCGGATTGCACCCGTCATGGCGACCGACTAGCACCACCCAAGGTGACGACGCTGACCAGCACCACCAAAGGCATCCCCATGCATGGCCACCCAAGGCGACCTTGACATGGCCAACAGCGCCGTCCCAATCTTTCCTTCCTTCCTGCACACCAACCCATCGCAAAAAGAATAGGAACGCCACCCCGCTGTTGAAATCAGTAGAACGTGCTACTCTTCTTGGCCATGAAATTTAATGGAAACCAACTTGTACAAAATTACCACCCATGCATAAGGCCGTTGATTCAGTAACAAATAAACAACAATCCTGAATTGCTGCTGTAATTGATCACAAACAACCATGAATTGCTGCACGGCAGCAATTTGCATTCATGGATGAATTTCTGGTTCTATTTCTAGTTTAATTCACTTCTTTCTTGTTGATTTCAGATTTCAAATTCCATGATTATCAAGTTTATTATAATTTTTAACATATGTATGCATGCAAACTAAGAAGAATAAACGAAGAAAAATACCCGAGCAAGGTGGAAGGTGGCGTCTGTCCAAATAAAATAATGTGAATGATGCCCCCCTCTTCTCCTTTTTTATGAACTAATGGCTAGGGTATGTGAAAACACACTTCGACCGTGTTTCCCTTAGCCGAGCAACCAGTTGATTTGTACGGTTCACTTAACTGCTTTAACCTTTTAAATGGAATGGTTCACTTAACCGATTAAATGGGTAAATAATATGGTTACTTAACTGATTTAAATGATACTTAACTACTTAAATAATACCTTACACTTGAGCGGGTAATTAATAATTAACCAGGTGGCGGGTAAATAGTTTAAATGAAAATATTAATTTTCAAACGTTCGATCCTACCACATCGATTTTTTTTAGGTCTTTACAATATAGGGACATGTGCATGCTTCGGAAAGTACAAATTCTGTGGTTCAGAATATGGTTCAGCGGTTACGTGGAGTGGTAGCAGGGAATGGAGCCTTGAACTCGGCAGCGGATCCTAGTGACGTCCCAGATGGTGATCAGCGGAGTGCCCAAGGGCAGGTAGGGTTAGATAACCCAGGCGAGCGAGGGGAGCTTCCAAACCCAGTGCCACTATTAGTCTGACAAGTGGTGCCGCCAGTTGTCGATGATAGTGACCGATATACTGTGGAAAAGTTCCGGAAGCATGGAGCTGAGATTTTTATTGGAGGGACTGATCTAATGAAGGAGGAGAGCTGGATAGACATTACTGAAAAAGCGTTTAGAGCTCCCTCTATGCCCCACCGCCATCAAGTGATGTAACACCCCGCTTCAATTCAAACGCGAACCGACCTGAAAGTGTCACTGGTGACCGAACCGTTTGCTAATCTACTATATTCAGTTAAGCCGACCCGGATCTACTCTTGGTATTAAGACAGAGATGCAGCATACAGAGAATGAGTGACATACTAGGGTTCTAACGCTTGTTCTACATGCATACCATGACATGTAAGCAAAAATCAAAATGAAAATAATAACTAGAAATCGTAAGGAAAATACTTATCTCTATAAAAAAAAATGGACAGAGTTTCCCCTAAAAGTACAATAAGGGCCAACCTGTCCACAACAAGGATATATATAAATACTTTCAAAAAGGTGTAAAACATGAAGATCAATAATCGAACATAATCATCATTCCTTTCACTTTCACGTGAGCCACGATTGAGCTCCATGGCTACTTGTTAATTCATACTTATCCAATACTTAATAATTGGGTTATCAAGAGATAACGCAATAAAATCTCCATTCACAGAACACTAACACACAATCATTACACAATACACACGGCGGGTACATGTGTGCGAGATTCTATGCTGCTCCTCCGCAATCCCGACAGCTTTCAAACGTTGCGATCCTCACCTACATATATATAAGAAAAGTGTCATGAACAAGTATTACCGGTCCGGAAAATAACTAATATCAAACTGGCATATGAGAGCTAACCCTCCTGTTGAATAAAAACCATATACTTCCTCAAGAAACTCTCACAAGGGCATAAATGGGAGTTGTCCCCTTTCCATATCATTCTCTTTCCTTTGCCATTTCATCTATTGCGTCTTGCATCAAATATCATTCTCATTCATCTCAGCCCTCTACATCCTCCATATTACTCCTGTCCTTGAGCACAACGACCGAGTACTTTCAGGTAGTCGCCTTCAATACCCTTTGAACCACAAGTCTAGACATGCGTTGTACTTAACAGTACCCATAACCTCCTCGTTCTCTGGGTGTGAGGAACTCAAACCCGGAGTTGTCAGAATCCCTTGGGAATGGAGTTGTCCAGAGCCTGCTTTGACTGGCCAGCGCCCTTTCGAGTAGCACGGTCATCGAATTCCCCTATCACACATCTCACTGAAAACGCGAAAAGTACATATATATAGGCATTGGTAGGGAATTTAATAGAATAGGCCCTAAGGCATCGTGAACTGGATATGAATTTCGAAAACATACTTGAGGTATCTCATCCTCGAAGGTTATTATTCACAAAATGCGATCAGCTAAATGACCTGTGTAGAGTGGGATTCAATAAAATGCCACTCGACACGTCCTTTTTCCTGTTCTAAGCAAAACACGATGGAATAGCGTAAAAACATAGACGGGTCCTATACAGAGATGGTAGAAGCTACAAGCGTGGGTTCGCGCCTACGCGGCAAGCTCCTACTCCATACCTACACATCAAAACTAGATACTAACGCCCGTTCATGATGCATTCACACGCCCTATAGCATACACACTTCATCACGCATGAATCAACATACATCAATAATAATCAATATAAATTTTCCTAATCTACGTTGCATTAGATCACAATAGTTGATTAATCAACCTAATTAATCACTTAGCATTCATTTTAATATCACATAGTCACACATGCATCCATATTTTTATTAACATAAAAACACCCAGCACACAAATTTTCCAATCATAGTATCATGGGTCGCTCCAATCGGGCCCATGGCCGGCCTTGGCGGCGGCGCTGGATAGAGGGGAAACGTTGATGTGGTGGTGACGGTGGTCGTTGGCACAACAGCTACGGCGACGCGACCCGGACGGCGGTGTCGATCGGCAGCAAGGCGGCGACGGCGATGGCAGTAGCAACAAACCTAGGGGGCCACGTCGGGTTTGAGTGAAGAAAGTGTCGGGGAAGGAGGTGAAATACCTCAGTGGCAAACACGTAATTAAGTATTAATCTGATTCCTATTCGAGTCAAAATAATAACTAGCTCGTAATAAATCCTAAAAAAATACAAAAAAGTAGGGGAAAATCCCATCAAATTAAAACAACATCACAACATCCAAATGACATGATCTATAACTAATAACCCACCTTACCTACCTAATAACGCGCCCTAATGTGTTAATTGGCCTAAAACTAGTTCTAGAGTAAAATCCATAAAAAGAAAAAAAATACTACATACTTTCATATATTTTGATAACTCATCTCACATCATCTCTTCGACGTTATCATCATATATTCAGGTATACGTGACTATCATCGCTCATAGCTCACACTGGTCTCAACTCAACGTGTAGTCTATGAACTGACTCGACTCGAACCGATGGTTGAACCGACTAGTTCGCTGTAATAAAACCCTAACTCAAGTTACGGGTTTTACAAGTGAGGCTGGCAACATGCATGCTTTAGGAGGAAGCATCATACTGGTGGAAATCCATGGAAAGGACTACATTCCATCAACGTGAGATTTCATCAATCTCATGGGCAGAATCTGTAACAGCTTTCAATGGAGAGTACTTTCCTTAGTCCGTTGTCCAAAAGAAAGCACTGGAATTTGCCACTCTAGATCACAGGGAAAATTCATTCTCGAAATATGCCAAAAATTTCTTGCAGTTGGAGCGATTTTCACCTGGGATTTTGGCAACTAAAAAGGCTAGAGCGGACAAATTCTTCTGGGGAGTGAAGCCAAAATTGAGGAGTAGGGTTGCTACGGCGCCAAGGGGTACCATAACCGAAGTGATCGCGACAGCTGCTACTCATGAGTTGGTGTATGAGCATGACTGTGCACAGAAATTGGGGAAGGCTACTATGCAACATAAGAATGTCAACCAGGGTAGTAGCCAAATTTGGTCTGTAATGACTTGCATTTTTTCATGATATTGTGGGCCTCGCTAGCCAGGTGTTAGTCAATACTTAACAAACCAACCCTATAACGACCAGCCCTAACCGGACTGGGTGTTACTCAATATGTTACATGAATAATATTAACGTAAATAAGTCTAGCATTTCTAACTTAACAAAAGGGAAAATGTATCATATGACAATGTATGAAATATCTATCCCACAGTCTCGGTCCATTTTCCATAGCCCATTTATAACACAAAGAAATATAAAGGAACTCCACTTATCATCCATTCACCACCTGAGTTGGTAGAAGAACCCCCTAGCCATCCTTTATTCTTTAGTTCCAAGCTGCTAACCTGTTGAGGCAATTCCACATTAGTGATAAAACCACTAAGCCATATAATTAAGGAAACAAGTCAAATATACTTCGTATTCCAAAGTGTTTTTATTATGTGGGGAGGCACTCCGCTACACTCCTATTATCCGTGGGGGCATTCCGCTACACTCCTATTGTACGGGGAGACATTCCGCTACATTGCTATTATACGGGGAGGCATTCCACTACGCTCCTATTATTATTATGATTAAAATTGCGGCCCCGTGTCAGACTGATTTAGTTCTTTGACCCCCGTTGCACACAATGCATGGTGGTTGAATCTGGCTCAGGTTGACCAAGGCTCCCAGAAGGGCATATACAAAATTTCAATAATTATACGGACCTCGTTAGCTTGTACGTAATCCCGCAGCTGCAATTAACGATCATAATCTGAATGAGAACATAAAATTATACATGAGTATAATTTTATTTGCATAAAAATGCATGCAACTAAATGATTAGTATATTTATCTTTATAAAAGTTCGACAATTTAATAAGTATAATAATAATTAAATAGTTAACAAAAATAATAATTAAAGAAATTCATCATATCATCTAATCATGTTAAACTATGTGAATATTTATCTAGACTAATGTAAGGGTTTTATAATTACAGAAAATGGTCGTGAAATGGCGAAAAACGGCCTGAACCGAGATGAACTGGATCGAACCAAGTTGAACCAGAATAAATTGAAAGCACTGATCCAACCCGGTCTGGGTTCACCAAAAAAATTGGATGGGTTGGCTAGGTGGATGGACGTGGATAATTGGCAGACTCGGTCTGGCCAAACAGATGTGGTCGCGGACAGGCGGAC
>JAVDBV010038412.1:0-17009 GCA_032619315.1 Piper longum
GGTGGCATACTCGTAAATAAAACTTGACTCGACTCCATCTCGAGTCAAATTGATTATTTACTCGTAATAAAATCTAAAAAAAATCTAGAAAAATCGGGAAAAATCCCATAAAATAAAATAACACCAAAAAATCATAATAACATGCTCTATAACTATCAACCTACCCAAGCTGCCCGTAACGCGTCCTAACGCGGTAAACGGCTTAAAACTAATTCTACGATCAAACTACATAATTAAAAAAAACTGGACTGCATACTCTCATATATTATGATAACTCATTCTTTTCTGCTGTAATCATGACGTTATCATCATATACTTGGGTACACATGACCCCTCGTAGCTCATACACGCGACTGGCGTCGGCTCAGTACACGTGTTCTGAAACATACTCGACTCGAAAATAACGGTCGAACCGACCGGTTCTAAATATAAAACCCTAAATCGAATAGTGGGTTTTACAATGCTACTAATTATCAACTCTAAATAAACAAATCAGAGGTAATTATACTTCGAGTCGTCGACAATCGACGACGGCTAGGGTTTCGTCGTGTGTACGTCTTAAACCTCGAATTCGGCGCTCGATAGTGTTCAAAGCTCGATCGGGTTCAACTGGATGATCTCAGCGAAAGGCCCGACAAATTCCATCAATCCGGTTTTCCGATGAACTCGAGTGGTTTCTCTGTAGGTTTCCGTGGTTTTTCGGCAGTTTTCCGGCGGTTTTTCGGCGACAGTCGGCGGCGATGTCTATTTGCTAGATAGTGGTCGTATTAGGTACCATCAGAACTAGCTCGGTGAGCCTGACGCTTCTGTGGCATCGACGTGGCCGGCGGAGACGGCGGCTCGCCAAAAAATGGCAAAAATAGGCGGCGGCTGTGGGTGGCTAGATCTGGCCGGCCAAGGCGGCGATCGGCTCCGATTCCTATCAAGGACGGTCGCTGGGTGGTCGGTGATGCCGAGGCGGCCACTGGATGGTCACCGGCGGCAGAATCGGCAATGTGACCATGGCGCAGTCTCCGCGCTAGCCACGACAATCCAGTGTCGCGATAGGTGGTCGGGGTAGCACGACGATGCTACATCGGGGTTGGGCGGCGTCGGTCGGCAGCCCACCGGTGCTGGGCGGCGCCGACAACGGCGGTGCATAATGGGGCAGCTAGGGTTTGCAAACGGGAGGAAGCGTTGGGGTGAAAATATAACTCAATGGCAAACTTGTGAATAAAACTTGACTCGACTCTGAGTTGAGTTAAAATAATTATTGATTCATAATAAATTCTAAAAAAATCCAAAAAAATCGAGAAAAATCCCAGAAAATAAAATAAATTTCAAAAGATCAAAATGACATGCTTTATAACTATTAACCCATCCAAACTACCCGTAACGCGTCCTAACGCGGTAAATGGCGTAAAACTATTTCTACGATCAAGCTGCATAATAATAAAAACTGTACTGCATACTTTTATATATTCAGATAACTCATTCTGATGTATTCATGACGTTATCATCATATACTTGGGTACACATAACCCCTCATGGCTCATACACCCGACCGACATCGGCTCCGTACACGTGTTTTGATACATACTCGACTTTCAAACCGACCGGTTCTGAATATAAAACCCTGACTCGAAACGTGGGTTTTACACGGTATTAATTTTAAAAAAATAAGTTTTTAATATTATTTGTCATAAAAATATGTTTTTATATATAAAACTAACATCTACACAATTTTACTTATTTTTATATTAGCCTAATTAATCTCTTTATATTTTTAAATAAAATTTTTAATTAATTTTTGTACTATTATTTAAATTTAATTATTATATATCATAATCAAGTTTAAATAGTCAGGGTCAAGTTTACTAAAAAGTAAATGGTCGGGTTTCGTGTGAAGATTTAAGATAATTGACAAGTTTGGTTTAGCCAATACTTGACCAAACCCAATTGGATTATAGGCAATTTATAATTTTTATTTATCATTTCTTATAACAATGCTTGATTATAAAAAAAACATCCATCTTTTCCCAGTAAAAGACTTTTTTTTTTCTGTTCGAGCCACATACTACTAGTTCCATGAAGATGGGCCGGGAACGGATGGTTGAGGGAAGTATTGTGGTTAAGTGATCGATTTCGACTGGAGCATGGTTTTTTTAAGGTAATTTTTAATCTAAAACATATATCCAGACCTAATTGTCCATCCCGCAAAATAACTTCATTAAAGCTAACTTTTTCGGGCATGGAAGGGAAAGTGAGATCCCTGCCCTTTCCGGGAGGGTGGAATCCGCTCTGACGGTGGAGGAGAGAAGACACGCACGCGGGGGTTGAGAGTATGAGGCATTCCCATTCACTTCCACCTCGAACTCTGCCCCTTCCATCCATCCACCTGTGGATCCTTCCATCCATCCGCCCGTGGATCCCCTATCCTTCCATCCATCCGCCCGTGGATCCACCTCATCAAGTCATCGCCTTTCCCACCCCCCCACGGCCGACTCGTGGGGCCTCTCTGCACCCGCTGACGCCAAGGTCAAGGACCCTTGCCACGGGTGCCCTTGAGTCTTGAATCCTTAACGATCTTTTCTTTTTAGATTTTTCACTCACCTAATCATTCCCTAAATTACCAAAATCCTGCATCCTCTTCTTGTACTTATTATTTCTACATCTTCTCATACTTATTATTCCTCCTGATCGATGTTTCATAGCTTGGCATTATTTACAGGTAGCTTTGAAAAAAAAAAGTTTGGCATTATTCACTAATAATCATCAGGTTGGATATCGATCGGGCATGTACATAACCTAATTCGACCCAAATTTAAAAATTTAAATCTAAATATTAATTGAATTCAAAGGTTATATTTACTTTTTTATCATATCTGTATCAAACTTGAATCTATGTTGACTAAAATAATATAATTTTAATGTAAAATTATATTAAAAATAATAATAATAAATTATTATTTTTTAAATATTTTAAAATATAATTTTATAAAATATCACATATTTAAATAAAATACGGGTCGGATCACCCCAAATTCATATTTGATTTGAATATTTTATATTATATTGTATATCCAAAAAATTTGAACCCAATCAAATCCGAAACTATTTTGAATTAGATATAAAGAAGTTGGATTCGGATCATATATGTGAATATCAGATGTATCCCTAACCTAGCTATCTAGAAACCCTGAGTCCCAAGTGGGTTAAATTTACGGTGCTTTCACGTTTTTTTCAAAAAAAAGGCTAGGAAGTTCAACTTGATAAGTTACACAAACCACTTTTTCCATAGTTTATATTAAAGAGTATGAATACGATATCGAGTGTTTATAACCCAATTATATTTAGTTTAACTTGTCAAATTTAATTTAGTTAGATTTTAATAATTTTAATAAAATGTAGGAATTTTAATATTTTAAATAATAAATTTATTAAATATTAAATATTTTTGATTAATTTTTAATTAATTACAGGTTATAATATCACAAGTTTTTACAAATTTCCATATTTTAAAAAAATATGTGATTAAACCGAATTAAAACAGAACCAACTTTTAAATTATACCAAACTTGAAGAAGATATAATATTATTGGGTCAGACGAACCGTTACAATATCATATTTAAAATTATAATTCAGATTGTTTTGAAAATATACGTTAACTTGCAAAGGAAGAGAGAATTTATGGTGAATAACTTAGTTCATATTTAAGAATTAGTAATGAAATAATATCTTGGACACTTTTGGTATGTTGTTTGAATATAAATCTTATGCTTTGTGTACGAGTGCAAGGAAATCCGAGCTGCCCTCACTCTGAGGTCATCTCATATTTACTATCATAATTACACGTATGGTAGAGATTCAAACTCCACCGGGTAATTACGAATGGCTAAAAGAGAGCCCTAAAACTACCTTTTAACTTTCCGTATTTCTTTTCCAAAATAGAGTGAGTTTGTGTTTTAGAGAGCTAATGGGTATGGGTACCCCCTTTCGTATTTTCATCATCAAGTTCACTCCTACTTTAGCAAAGATCGTTTCAGGTTTGATAATTTTTTACCTCCATTTGAAGCCTTCTAATAAGCCAATTAATGAAGAAAAACAAATGTGGGGGCATTTCTAATACAAGAGGATTTGAATTTGGATATATCCTAGGTGTAAATTCATTTCAACCATATTAGTAAGTTAGTTTGCATATTTTTACCTATTAAAGATAGAGAAATTCTCCTTTAAAGAGTAACTTAATATGTCCAAGGTTTTGTCTTCTATGTTATTTATAATTTTTAGGCATTTTTCTTGTGATGACTTAACTTTTCGTGTGCTTAAATTGGATTAGGCACTAAATCATCATATTTTTCTATAAAAAAAGTGATAGGTGAAGGTCAACAGTAAAAACAAGTATGTCCGACCGCCTTCAATTAGTGGCAAGCATTTGCAAGGTTGAATTTGGTCAGGACGACAAGATTTGACTCGCAGCCAGATCTGACCTAACAAGGGGATCTAACATGATATATCGTCTCTTTTTTTAAAAAAAAATAGCTTAGTTAATTTTTAAAAACCCAAAATCAGATTTCGTTTTTAAATAAATTTCTACCCAACTCATATTAGTTTAGTCAAATTATTTATGTAAAATTAGCCTTAAGATGTTTGGTTGGTATGACATTACGGTCTATTTGATTGTTCTAAAATCATAAAAAGATTGTATAATTTAAAGATAAATAATTTTATTGTGTTTAGTTGTAGATAAATTTAATTAAAAAAAATTATTTTCAGTCAAATCAAATCTAATTAAAAATTTTATATAGTAATAATTTTTTGTAAAAAATAAGATTAAGGATAGATTTTGAGACACATACGAGAAAAAATATTCCACTTTTTCATCTTACTTTTCAACTATCCACACATATAAAAAAAATAATTAAATTTTTATATCATTTTGATTCATTACATTTCTATTTTCCAATGAAATTATTTTTTTATTTACGCTACTTTTGTGTTTACAAACAGACCCTTATGAAATTAATTTAAATGAAAAAAATTATACAAAATGAAAATATAATGAAATAAAATTACATATAAATTATAAAAAAATTCCCTTATAAGTTTAGACAGTAGATAAATAAGATGAAAATAAAATATTTATTTTTATGTATATGTGCATGTGCTCCCAAATTTTTTTCCAATTTCTTATAGTTTTCATAAGAAAAATGCTATTTTGTAAAATTTTTATATAGATTTATTTTTACTAAAATAAAAATTTTCTATAACTAAATTTCAAAACATCCGAACACAATATAATTTATAACATCCACATTTTACATTTGTTTTATACAATTTCAAGAAAACTAAACAGACCCATAGGGAAATTTTTTTAAAATTTCATATTATTTCATTTCAGTACATTTTTATTTCATATGATTTTTTTATTTATAATATTTTGATACTAATCAAACAGGCCCTTAATGTAAATAACATGAAAATTTTCAAAAAAATCAACCTTACCAAAAATAGCTATATTTTAAATATTTTTTTATAAAATAAGTATTATTAAGTAAATTATTTTATATACAATTAAGTATGATTTCATTTAAAAAAATACTGAATAATTATGATTATCTTATATAGCCTACCTATGTACTCTCCAAAGAACAAAACAAAATTTTTGGTTTTTCTTATTTTGGAGCACATGGATGGGCTAGATTAGCTAATCATGATTAATTTGAGCATAAAACATATTTAAAATGTTAATTTCTTTTAAAAAATATTATATATAATCTAATTTTAATAAGTTGACTATTTAAATTTCATTTCATGTACATTTCCTTCATGTTAAGAATAAAACATAATGATAAATAATGTATAAGCCACCTTCTAATCATAAATTTCTTTCCATATTTCCTGGTCCATTTGCTTGGCATGAAAATAGTCTAAATGAAAAAAAATTTATATGAAATGAAAAGAAAATAAAATGAAATGACATAAAATTTTAAAAATTTCACTTATATTTGAATAGTAAAAAAATAAGATAAAAAAAAGATTACTTCCCTATACGCATGTGTAAAGGCCTCTTAAAATTTCCTGTGTTTTTTTATTTATTATAAAAAATATTATTTTATAAAATTTTTATATAGAATTAGTTTAACTAATATTTAATTTTTAATTAAATTTTGATACATTTAAATATAAAAAAATTTATAACCTCTAAATTTAACATTTTTTTATACAACTTCGTTATAACCAAACATGCCTTAAATAAACTCTTCACATTTTCCCTCTGCCAACCGGAGGAGTCAGCTGGTACGAGTTCATGTTGACATTAGAGATCTAACTTTACAGTGAAATTTCATTTTATTCTACACCTCGACAACTTAGTTTTAGCTAAGGAAGCAAAAATTCTAATTTTCACAAACTTCAACAGTAACAAACTTATTTTAACCGCTCAGAATATTAGCTAAATCCCAAAATTTTATCTCCCACCCAACCATAGTTTTAGAGAACCAACACTAATTTAAAAAATAAAAAAATCATATATCTTTTCAAGCTCGCATTCGCATTCAGAATAAAACATTAGTACTGGTCGGGAAAAGAAAAGAGACGCTAGAATAAGTAAATGGTGCACGAACATAGTTTTGGGTGCTTTAAAAAATTTATCCGAGATATATATTTTCTACAATAAATCTCAGAGTTTGCCTAGATTACAATCAATTTGAGCTCAACATTAAACTCAAAACTAATTGATCAGAACAAAAGCTAAATAGATAAACTCTGCTCAAATAGTATTCGGTGCCTCGGTAGCAACCACAGCCACGCCTCCATGACGACAGCACTCATGTCAAGAATGACATGTTTAATGAAAACCAGCATCAGCAGAGCAGAGCAGCGGTAGCATTATCGAAATATGAAAACGCTCAAACCTTGAGGCTCGAGCTTAAAAACCCATTATAACTATCTTCTACCCAGAAACAGTAGAGAGAGATAGAGAGAGAGAGAGAAGCATGGGTCAGAGAGAACTGATACTCGCTGCTTGCACCATACCTCCCCTTCAAAAAGATGCATTGAAATGCTTCCCCCCCGGGATCTCGCCGACGCCCATGTACGGCAAGCCCCCCTCCGGTGACGTCTCCCCCTCCACCGCCGCCGCCGGTGCAAGCGCCGGCGCCGACGACGACATGTCCCTCTTCCTCCGCCACCTCCTTTCCTCCTCCTCCACCTCACCTTCCCCGCCGTCGCATCTTCTATCCGCCGACCGAGGCAAGGACCCGATCCGCTACCCCTTCTCCTGGGACCCCCCTCCCGACGCCGCAGACGGTGGCGGGCGTGCCGGGGCGGAGAGTGCAGAGGGGGACGACTATGAATGGGAGAGCGAGGTTGGTATGCTATGCTCTTGTTCTTGTTGAGGTTGTGAGGTTTTGATTGGGATTTTGTGTTGTTTGGTGTCGGTGATGGTGTAGGAAGGGGCGGAGCCGGCGGGGGAGAAGCCTGCTGCGAAGCCGGCGCCGGCGCGGAGTGGTCCGAAGAGGAGCCGGGCGGCGGAGGTCCATAATCTTTCTGAGAAAGTATAAATCTTTTGACTTTTTTTTTTAGGGGTTGTGGGTTTTTAATGGGTGTTATGAGGTAGTACGTGTGTATGGTGTTTTCATGGTGTAGAGGAGGAGGAGCAGGATCAATGAGAAAATGAAGGCTCTGCAGAATCTCATTCCAAATTCCAACAAGGCAAGATTTGGGTTTTCATCTTTTTGTGATGATATGATGGGTCCATCTTTCCCTCTCTCTATCTTTTTTTTTTATTTTTTTCTGTGAGAGGTGAGGATATTTGATGTGTGCTTTTTGTAATTGTGTTAGACGGACAAGGCGTCAATGCTTGATGAGGCCATTGAGTATCTGAAGCTGCTTCAACTCCAAGTACAGGTGAAAAAAAAAAGTGGCTTGCCTCTCCTTTTTAGCTTTTGTCTCTTTATCCGTACTGTTTGAATGAATAAATGGGGTGTCTTTTTCATGGCGGAATTTTTGTGGTTGGGATATTTGGATTCGTGTTCTCCCCACGCACTATTTGTTCTTGTCACTGTCTCTATTTCAACCTAATAAATGAATTATGTAACCTATTTTAAAGGTTTGATGACTGAAAATAGTTCCCTTCAGGCGATATATTCTGATTCATAATTTGTTGTTTGTCACTGCGTTAATGCCAACCAAGTATGTGAATTGCGCAAATTTCCTATTGCAAGTTTTATCCTATTTAAAAGGCTTGATGGCTGAAAATTGTCTCCTTTCACATCCCAAGTTTGCATTGACGATATTTTTGTCTTAGTAATTCCTTCAAAAGCTATCGTTTGCCACTGCTCCTCTACATGCATATACAGAGTCTGTGTTGCAGATGAAAAGTAGTGGCTTCTATGTGCCATTCGAGAGTGCCTTGTTTGTGCCAGTTATGGCTTGTTTATTAGCAAGTCTATTTGGGAGTAATTTGTATATATTGTTCACTATGTTCTGCTAGCAGTTTCTTGTATAATACTTTCCTGTTGTTCTCTAAAATACTCTTCATTTTTTTCTTTTGAGTATTAGCTGATGATGTAACCTTCTTACACTAAGAAAGTTCATTAACTAATGACAACAAAAGATCAAAATTTATGGCAAAATGAGCAAATTTTTCACTTCCAATGAGAAGAAGACTAAAATATATGGTGAGGATACCTAGTTTAGCCTCTGTTCATGCATTGTTTGCACAGAACTTTGGAAGAATATTATGAAGTCATGATTTTCTTGAAGTGGTTTTTTAGGCTTTGAAAAGTTAATTACAACATGATGGTTGGGTCTTCAAAACATGTATAGTTTTTAATAGAAATTCAACAAAATTTGTTGATCAACAATTCTTGCCCCTTCTTTTAAAAGGAAAGATGTTGTATATAATAATTATTGAAGCCCAATTCATGATACAAAAGCTTTATGCTAACATTGTGCTATTTTTGTCTAGCAGATGTTGTCCATGAGAAATGGAATGAGCTTACATCCGATGTACATGCCAGGAACAATGCAATCTCTACAAATACCAAACTTTGGAAATGGCTTTGGGACAGGTGACTGCCCAATTCAACTGAACAACTTGAGTATTGGAAACTTTCCTGTGAGAGAGGAAAGGCAGATGGCACATGGTCTGCCTAATCAGCCTTCCCCTTCACCGCAGCCATTGGTTTTGCCCAATACATTAGACGTAAGCAAGTCAACATCTACCTCGGGTTTGGATGTTTCTCGTAGTCTTCAAGCTCCATTTAAGTTGCCTTCATCATCCATGGTAAGGACAGTTCACTACTCTATCATTGCAAGACGATTAAATGATTCATCTTTAATTCATAAACTTTTTAGGACTTACATGGAAACAAGTCATTGCCGGGGCAGACATGCATAGAATTCCATTCTCGTTCAAAACAAGCTGGTATGACTCTCTAGTATAACATCAATCTTTTGGCCATTTGTCTATTTGTTCGCAGGGTTTGTGGTCGCATTGTGTGCATTGTAAACAAGGTTGGCAAGTTGACAATCAGAAGTGTTTTTACTTACATATTTGTTCATCCCTAGCAGATAAGGAGACCAACTGCTTGGAAGGATGCATGTTAGAGCAAACTAATTTACATCTCGTGGTTCCAAACAAGGCTGCTCAAAGTGAGATACTCATTCAGCAATTTGATAGGTAAGATAATTTGCTGATGCAATATATATGGCGTTCACAGTTTATGTCGAAAAATAATCAGTTGTAAGGCGATGGAACCTTGTGTTAAGAATCCGAAAAGTAGACTATAGGCAACAATGATGAACATAATTTTTTAAAACTCAAACTTTAAGAAACTTTGAGTGGCAACAAAGGAAGAGAAAGAAGAGAAGGCAGCAACATAAAGGTAACATGAAAAACCAAAACTTTATTCAACGTGATTAAAAGAAATTAATGCATGACCTCCTTTTATATATATATATATACATATTGTTCGGGTGTGGGATTGTCCACCCCCGCAGACCGCGGTTCTTGTGATTCGATGCCATGGTTTGTCCCTTTATAGTCTTCAAATCCTCAAAATAACCCTGCCACCGCGTCTAGAACATCAAAAAAATGGCGGGGTAGCAAATTTCGCTTTGATCCGAGGTGTAGAAAACCTTCAAATTATTTTTGAATTTTTAATAGACTGAAATGGACCGCTTCGGGATAGTTCAAACCAAATAAATGCTGGACCGGATCGGATGGCGCACGGTGTGCTGACCCGAAACCGGGTCACAAATGGGTTGCGGACACATCGCAGTCTAGATCTGTTCATGGGTCTACGGGTAAATGACTGGTCACGGATCTGCTGAACTTGTGGACGCATACAGAAGTAAACGGGTACGATAGACCCCACTATGGCGTGACGCGGTGCCCCTTTTGGGGGGGCTTTGGCGGTGGATTTTCTGGCGTCGGATGGTGGGGGGGATTGCCCAAAACTATAGATATAAAAATGATGAAGGTCTTGGCTGTGGTCCGACGGTAAGCGGCGGCTTCGGTTGGTCGGTTGGAGGTTGGAAAGTTAACACTTTTCCGCAGTTTTATGCTACGATGTTGCGATCGGTCACTTCTCGATTTTGTTCCGGCGATCTTAACGATGAACTCTGGTGGACCTCGGTTTGGGTTTGTAAATAACTTCTCTGAATTCACTTTGATCACCACTTTGGGGCCGGGAATGACCGGCTCTATTTGGAAAACCACTGCGAAATCATATAGGCCTCTTACTAGCTTTTATCCAGAGATTGCAATGGCAAACTACGGCGGGGGCTCAGATCCAAATATTACTTCACTTTCTTCAAGTTGGACACTACTTCGGGGCTAGGAACGACCGGCGTTGGTCGAAAAATTGTCGCAAAATCAGTTCTCGGCGACTGTTTTTACGGCTGAATACTCTGTTTTCCGTTTATCTGATGGGTCGCTTTCCAAATTTCTCCGATGACTACAGCGGTGTAATCTCGTAAAACTCGGCTTGGAGTTCTTGATCGCCTTTCTATCGTCACTTTAGATGCCACAACAAAGCCGAGAACGGCTGATGTTGGACGGAATACGGCCTCGAATGTTTGTCTTTTCGCTGTGTACTGCTCTTTTTTGTCCTCTCCCTTGTCCAATGGGCAACTTCTCGAATTTTCTCCGGCGACAGCAATAACTCAATTCGATGGGAATCAACTTTACTTGTAGCTCACTTCTCTAGCTTCACGTTGATGACTTTAGTCCTAGGAACGATCGGAATTGATCGGAAAATGACCACAAAGATCCGCCTTCGCTGCTGCTTTCCTCTTCTCTGTTTTCTCCTTCCTTTGACAATAATTGTATGAAACTCTTGTGGCAAGGCAAACTAGATGGGGCAGTAGGCAACAAAACTTGTATTAGCAAGGTAGCGGCAATTCCTCTCCTCCAACAAGTTCACAATGACAGGCCTGCAACTCCTTGGCTGTTTCTCCTCTTTCCTTGACGAAATAGAGTGGCAGCCTTCCTTTGGCAACAACACCACCGATGCTAGGATCATTCTTGATTTGGTTGCACCACCCAGGGAATCCTCTCCAAAGATAGATATGTAGCACAGTAGGCCCGGCTGCAATGCTGCTCCTTTGAGGTAGCCGCAACAAAGGTGCGAGGCAGTACGGTGGAAAACCTCCAAGTCTCCTGGGTGCTTTCTACCGGTGACGGGATCAGCAACTCCTTGCTGACAAAACAAAAGCAAAACAAAGCTCTCCAAAGGTGGGAAGCGACAACTCTTTGTGAGGCAGCATCAAACTCTTTATCCTATGGCTCAGACGATCAGAAGGTTTTGAACTCCCATAGCTTCCCAATTATCCAGAAAGATAGGACTCCTAGGCGTCGTCTTCTCTAATTCATCTCCGCGACATGGCAAGACAACTCTCTGTTTTACAACTCCAGCAATCATGAGACTTTCTCCCTCTCGGCGATGCAACTCAAAGATTACATATGGTTTGGCAACAAGGGCAGACTTTGGCTTGGTCAGTCTGCAGGGTGATGGACAGCAACAAGGTATTGCGACGGCGGCCATGCTTCGCGACGGCAGTGAAACTGGAATGATCTGCAAGAGTGTCGGGCCTCGAAACGCCAGTGGACAGGTGGCTAGTGGATGGGTGGCTGTCCTTGGCAATCTTCTTATCTTCTTCAGTTGGATAGCCGAGGCTCCAACGGGGCGATGAACGGTTCTTCCGGCCAGCAGCAGCTAAACAACAATTCCTTCCTTCGGTGCCTTCAAAGTGACAGGGATGGGTCTCACTTATGGCGATCCCGCCGCAGCAGCAAGGTGGTTCTCCTCCCCGGTGCACAAGCAAAGTTCTTAGACAGCAAACTAGTCGGTTTGGGTTTGTTTCAAACTTAGGCGATGGACAGTTATGGTGGTCAGATTATGTTGGGGCACTTTAAGCTAATGTGGGCAGGTCAGGGAGTCGCCGAAGATGGATCTCTGGCGAGGGGCTCCTCCCCTTCTCTTTTCTGCATCTTCCAGATCTGTTCCTCAATTCAACGAGCCCCTTTTTCTAGTACGTATGGCTGTCTTTTATAGAATTTCTAAGGTTTCTTCTGTTTCGTGATTACGGGCGTGCCATCATCACCCGTTCTTATTTTCCTCATAAACTCCCTCCGGCAATTTTTGAAACTGTGAGGACTTTTTCTCTGAAGCGTATAAATCATGCGAGTGGATAAATACAAATCTTAGTAATTATTCAGATAAATAAAAATTTCAAAATTAGCCATGTAACCAGATAAATACAAATTTAAAAACTATCCACGTGATAAATTTGTCCATATATATATATATATATAATTTTGGACATAACTTAATTAAAACAAAATCTAATGAATAATAGACTTCTAATGACTCTGGAAATAAACTAAATAATAATTGACTAAAATACCCCTGGTTAATAATACTAAAACAGGGATTAAATAAACTAAGTAAATTCCTATTGTGAAGACTTCCTCTACTTATTCCTCCTTGAATAAACCTTCACAGTCTTAGGATGTTCATCCCTTCTCAAGGAAGATTGCTCATGATCTTCATCAATATTAGAGTGTGAAGTAGGTATAGGATTGTCAATGTCAGTGCGTCGTCATATGGTCTTATTGCTGATACAAATGGCACTAACTGTAGGATCACTGAAAATTCAGGGCTGCCGTCATTGTACTAGTATGGGTGCTATCGTCTGTTGTTGAATAAACATTTCATTCTTGACTGTTTAAACTTAGAGCTGCCTATCGTTCTAATATGCCCTGCCTGTTTTTTAGCTGAAGTTGGAGTTCTTCACTTTTGGAAGAAAGGCAGTCTCCTTCCACCATGAGACTAAACTGTCTTTACTCATGTATATAGATAGACCTATGATTGATCATTCTTATTTATATGATGTCCAGTGGCAATTGCTTTCAACCTGTGCATAGCTTGGTTCTGACATTAGTTAGAGAACTCCTTACTCTGGACCGGAGGAAAATGTAGACATCCATGGGAAGTTATTTGCAAAAAGAATATTATGGTAATTATGCAAATAGTGACTTAGATTCCACAGGTTGCTAGGTATATGCAGAGTGTTAATAAGTTCTTCCCTGTTACATTTTAGAGCTTATGTACTCTCTTGGTGACAATTAATGTAGACTTATTTAGGAAGCTGAAGTTACATGTGAATGCTTGATATCCATCAAATGGATGCACTTCAAAGTTTTAGCAATGGCTGACTCACTTCTATTAAATGTTTCCAATACTTACATTTTTAGGTTTATAATATCCTTTATAACTGTTATCTTGGTATTTGGCGATTTAAAAACATCAAATTTTATGTGTTTCTCAGAAAGGAAGATGCACGCCGGCTCAAGGGACCCAAATAAAATGAAGCGGTTTTTTGAAAAGCTTCAGCTGACCGTGCCAAGTGCTTTTGTGAAGCATTCTGCCTCATTAACATTCCTAAGCAACTGAAAAAGTCGAAACATTTCAAGGCAGACGGCCATTCTGATGAAATTGACGCCACAATTTTGGAATGGAAGTTGCTGAACCTTACACTGCGAATTGAAGTTTTATTGTGTGTAAACAACCTGTATGAAACTGATTCATGGGCCATCTGAATTCGAAACCAACCCTAGAAGTGAACAAGTTGGATGGTTGGTGACTGGTGTAAGATATCTACTATTGTTAGAACATATGTACTTAATCTGACTGCTTAATCTCAATGCTTCCGAGCGTGTCAGCATGTTCCTAATATTTTTTCGAAAAAAGTCATGTTCCTAATATTTATGCTTTTTGCAAACAACTGTGTTTTTAGAATTTTGACGGCGGGATATCTTTAGAGGAGTTCGTTCTACCGGTTTGAAAAGGTGGGTTTCTTATTTTAGTAATTCTAAAAGCTGGGTTATATTCTTTTAATGATTTCCTTTATTGGTTACTTGTAATTGATTATAGTGGAACTTGTGATATATGATATTATATATTTCTACATTGAAATTTATGGAAAATTTTTCTTAAAGTATCTGTCAAGTATTTTATTTTTACATTAATTTTGATTATATTGTGGACTCTACAAATCACGTAGTGATGATTAGGCATACAATTCTATAGATGAATATGGAATACACTAAATCTGTCATGTATTAATTTTATTATATGTTAAAGAAAATAATTATCATTCTAAGATGGACTAGAAATGGTGTTGCTCGAAAAGTGCCGGGTTTAATTATTTTGTAAAAGTTGTTAATCATGAAGTTTTATAAATATAATTTTTATAATATAGTAGATCTTACTTAAGATATGAGATGCAAAACTAATTTACCCACGAAGAAATTCCATTATTCAAATTTCTTTCTTCAAACATGAGCCTAGCTCAACTCCATTCAAATCACCATTCAATGCACTTTGGAGTAGGCTGTCGTACTATTTATAACGATTTAGTTAAAGTATAATTAATATACTTAAGTTATCTCTTTAAAATCATTAATCAAATTTAAAATTTATATGCCCATTTTTATATTGTATATTATTTGAAAGGCATTGAAAGTGAATCTAATCTTTTAGAGACATCATAAATCACTTCAAAAAATTCTTCCATTAGAATTCTTTTTCCTCAACTTATGGACTTAGCCTATGTTCAATCTCGTGTAGCCTACCTCTCAATTCGGTCCCCTATCAACTCTAATGCCATTCATAAGTTCCTTAAAAATTACTCTCATATTCATTACTTACCAGGAATATGTTGTGAAAAAACGGGTAATTTTCACAAAAAATAACTAGTTCATTTTGAGAACTATTACTTAGATGACAAGTGTGAAAACTATTGTACTAAAAAATCACCCTAAGATAAAATTCCCAGAAAAGTTGGTGGGACACGATAATCCGCTTAAAAACCAACTCATAGATAGAATTTTATCAAGACAAGTAATATAAATAACAAATTAATTTACACCAACTATACCCGACAATAGCTATTAAATAGACACGAAAAGAAAAGAATAAACACTAGAATTTAACGAGGTTCGGCAATTGCCTACGTACTCGGACACTACGAAAATAATATTTCACTATAGAGAAATATTAGAAAGAGAGAAAAAACAAATTACTAATGGTAGAAGGAATAATTACTACCGGTAGAAAGGGAAGTAACTCAGGATTACCCTTTGGGATGAAAAACAAAATAGGGGGGAGGGTCCCTTTTATAGGGAGAGAGCCCCCCCCACACCCCACACCATTTAGATGTGGGATTTTTCAATCCCATACAACAATTCTCCACTTTGACAAAATCCCATACAATTCTCTCACAAAACCAACTTTCAGTAGTGTCTGCAAATTCCAGTTTTCAATTTGTAACAATATTGATCAAGTTTAAACAATGTTTAAACTTGACCGTAGTTACCACTTTTGTCAACATATCAGCAGGGTTCTCAGTGGTCAGAATCTTCTGGATTATGACTCCACCTTCTTCTAGAATCTCTCGAACAAAATGATATCGAATGTCGATGTGCTTCGTCCTTGCATGGTAAACCTGATTCTTTGCTAAATGAATAGCACTCTGACTATCACAATGCACTTTGATGTGCTTTTCTTTCATTCCTAGTTCACCAAGCACTTGAAGCCAAATTGCCTCCTTTACAGCCTCTGTAATTGCCATGTACTCTGCCTCTGTAGTAGACAAAGCCACTGTTGACTGTAAGGTGGATTTCCAACTGACTGGTGCTCTTGCAAGAGTAAACACATAACCAGTAGTTGACCGCCGCTTGTCCAAATCACCAGCGTAGTCAGAATCACAATACCCAATCACACACTGACCATCTTTATCTTCCTGCTGAAATACTAGTCCAACATCTAAGGTATTCAGAATATACCTTAGAATCCATTTCACAGCTTGCCAATGCTCCTTTCCAGGATCATGCATATACCTGCTCACAACCCCAACTGCCTGTGAAATATCGGGCCTTGAGCATACCATTGCATACATCAAGCTACCAACAGCACTTGCATACGGTACTTTTGTCATGTATTCCCGTTCTGCATCATTCTTTGGTGACATGGAAGCACTAAGCTTGAAATGAGGAGCAAGTGGTGTACTAACTGGTTTTGACTTCTTATTTATGCCAAAACGTTTTAGTACCTTCCTCAGATATTCCTTCTGAGACAAACAAAGCCTCCCCAATTTCCTGTCTCTTGATATCTCCATACCAAGAATCTTCTTTGCTTCACCAAGATCCTTCATCTCAAACTCCCTATTCAATTGAGTCTTTAACTTCTCAATTTCTGTCTGACTCTTGGAAGCTATCAGCATATCATCAACATAAAGAAGAAGATATATATAGGATCCATCCTGTAGCTTGCGTAAGTACACACAGTGATCATATTTGCTCCTCGAGTACTTCTGCCCTATCATGAACTTGTCAAATCGCTTATACCACTGCCTTGGAGATTGCTTCAATCCATATAGCGATTTGTCCAATTTGCACACCATCTTTTCCTTTCCATCAACTTTGAATCCATCTGGCTGAGACATATAGATTTCC